>JAJJMA010310400.1:0-26510 GCA_023529015.1 Papaver nudicaule
CGAACAATTCAATGTCGATTTAGGATGATCAAAAGTGAAGTGGATACGTTTCTTATCGTTCTTGCTGATGTTCAAGCGCATCATCCACAATCGTCTGCCCAACATAGATACTTGTTGGCGAAGTCTGAGTATTTTACTGAAACATGAAGCATCTTTAAGTTCGATGAATGCTATCAAATATTCAAAAACGATATCCCGGGATACGATCTTGATTAAAAATCAACACGTTCATTTGAGTGTAATAGTACGAGTTGTGTTTACCAATTTCTTTTCAGAGTATATGGTATTTTAATTTCCCTCAAGGTAATGACTATGTCATTTAACTAGTTTATATTTACTATTTTATTTGCAATTTCTGTAATGTAATCACAATCTCGTTATCAATGAACTCTTAAATTTTACCCTTTAATTATTCTATTTTATTATAATAAATTTGAAAATAATAAAAAACTACAACGGCTATAAATTTGAAAACATAACGGTAACAAAGAGAGTCGTTGGGTTTTATCACTATAAAACCCAACCCATCTAAACCTCCAAACCACAAATTCATCCCACTCAATACACATTTGTAAATTCGACATTTCAGTGATATCAAAGTTTCAAATATAACTTAGAATAGTATGGGTTCTGCTTTTACCAATGCTGAAGATATTTCTCTTACAAATGCTTATATCACGAGAATGGCTGAGATTAACGCCGCCCCAACGTTGCGAGTTAATGCTACACGACCGTCCCAAGTTCTATGGCACATTATTCTTCAAGTCTTTCATAGGTTTAACAGAGGAAATCCCAATGGAAGGTCATGCATATCTCTCAGTGTTAGATATGGCAGTTTTTCACAAGATTCTAAATTATTTGCCAAGTACATGCGTATGGTCACTCAAGAACAACCCTCCTGGACTGAAGAACAAGTGGTAACTATCCTTACGTGGGTATGTGATTCATTTAATTAACTACGATTTACCCTTGTTTTTAAATATTTTTCAAAAAGCCTATGCATCATCCCTTTTTTTCGAAGAACGTGGCGAAGTATTTGCATTCGAGGGTTGCTATGACCTGTTGAGGGATAGTGAACCAGGTTATGCTCCCTAAGGTTTACCACCGAAGAATCAATGAAAGAGAACGTGAACTTAGTATTTCCACCTAGTTTAAATAATTTCCTTATGAAATGTAGTTAAAATCAAGTGTTGTACTGTTTGTTTGTAAACCTCGAATCTAGTAATGTATTTTCACTACACCATATTCTGTGATCCGCAACTGAAATTCGCAACGGCTTTGCTGCAGTTGCGAATCGCAACATACCCAGAACCGTTGCGGATTTGATGCAACGGTAGAGATTTAGTTGCGGATTGACGCAATCTTAGATTAGGTTTCAATTTCGCAACATAAAATTTTCACGTGTGTGGAGTGTGCGTGTGGCGCATTACACTTTAGGACACTCTGTGGAGTGTGCGTGTGGTTATGTGCGTGCGTAGTGTGCGTGTGGAGTGTGAGTGAGCGGGATAACTATTAGCTTTCCCCCCTTTTCTTTCCATATATACTTATCTTCTTCTTTCTTCTTTCTTCTCTGCTGTTCTTCTTCTGTGTGTGAGAGAGAGCGATAGTTTTCTTCTTCTGTGTCTGATAGAGAGCGAGGTAGTGAGGGTTTACTATTGATAGTTAGGGTTTGTTGTTGATTGTGAAGACTTAGCTGTGTAAGTATTTAGGGTTTCTTTGTTTTGTTTTTTTTTTTTTTGAAGGAAGGGTTTCTCTGTTGATTTTTGCTGAGTTAGGGTTTTCGGATTGATAAATCTTTTCATCTTTTTCTTTTAGGTTAAACCAAGAGCACGAGGAAGAGAAACAAACCAAGAGCAGGCATAAATTTCATCTTTTAGAGTATTCTGATTTGTGTAAGGGTAATCTGATTTATGGTGAGATCTGTTGTTTTTAGGGTTTTGATTTCAAGTATTCTGATTTATGTTGAGATTTGTTGTTTTTAGGGTTTTGATTTCAAGTATTATGTGTGTGTTGTTTTTAGGGTTCTGATTTATGCATGTTCATAGTTTATGATTTAGGTTTTTGATTTATGTTCAAATTTTTGTTTCTAGGGTTTAGATTTTGTGTTTTACTGTAAGGGTTTTGAATAATTTATGTTGTTTCAAGGATTTGAGAGGAATTTATGTGTGTAATTTCTGTCATACAAATGCTGTTAATATCTAGATAATTTGTTGTCTGTGTGTTTGTATTTTGCAAATGAAATTGATATGATATGGGTCAATATGGTCTGGTGGTAAATATTGAGATACTTCTAGGCTCATTCTCTTCTAAAATGAGAATCTGTCGTTAACTTAAAGGGATTCGGTACCCTACCACTAGACTTTATTGCCTAATTGATTGATTTCTGTCTTTTCTTAAGTCATACAAATGTTGTTAACATCTGAATAATCTATTGTGTGTGAGTTTGTTTCTGAGTTTCAGTTAAATGAAATTGATATGGGTCAATATGGTCTAGTGGTAAATATTGAGCTACTTCTAGGCTCATTCTCTTCTTAAATGAGAATTCTGTCGTTAACTGAAAGGGATTCGGCACCTACCACTTGACTATATTGCCTAATTGATTGATTTCCGCGTTTTTTTAAGTCATGATAGTAACTTGTGAGTGATTATAACTTGAACTGTGCAGTCAGATGTCATCTAGTCTTGATAAGGGGTGGATGAATTTTAGACCTAAATCTGCTACATATATTAAAGGTGTAAGGTCATTCATAGATTTTGTCCGTCACAATGGTGGTAATAGTACATTATTTTCATGCCCTTGTACACGTTGTATGAATGGTAAAGGACCGAAAACACTTTTAGAGATTGATATTCATCTGCTCAAATATGGTATTACTCCAACATATACATTATGGCGTCATCATGGAGAAACTGCAACTGTAGGAAAGAATATGGTTAACAGTAGTACTACTGACATTGTAGGAAATTTAGCTGAGAATGTAGGCATTGTTGCTGATGTTGTTGATCCTATAGTGAATGATGAAGTTGATCCGTCTATAGGTGTAGATGAGAATGCTGGGACTCATTGTAGTTTTCACGATAAGGGAAGTAGCAGTAAGAAAAAGAGAGATGAGTATGAGCGTGCAAGACAACCTTTATATCCTTCATGTCCTGAAGGTAAGACAACATTGTATGCTGCTATGAAACTGAATAACATTAAAACCCAATATGGGTTTTCAGACAACGGAGTTACTGCACTCTTAGAATTGATGAAAGAATTACTTCCAGCTGATAATACACTGCCATCTAAGCACCATGATACAAAAAAGATGATCAAAGAACTAGGGATGGATTACATAACTTATAATGCATGCCTCAATGATTGTATTTTGTATTGGAAGGATGATATCAAATTAGTTAAGTGTCCAGTTTGTGGAGAACCTAGGTATAAGAAGGTTTTTAATGATGAGAGGAAACTTACACAAGTAGCTCAAAAGACGTTAAGGCATTTTCCTCTGATTGCGAGGCTGCAAAGGTTTTACAGTATTCCTTGGATAGCAGAGGCATTTTACTGGCATTCTAAAGCAAAGTCAGATATGAATGTGATGCGTCATACTGTCGATTCTTCTGCTTGGCAATGTGCGGATAACTTCTCACCTGAGTTTGCCAAGGAACCACGTAATGTTACACTTGGGATAGCAACTGACGGCTTCAACCCAAATGGATGCTTCGGTCTTCCTTACAGTGCTTGGCCGGTAATACTCTGTCCATACAACCTTCCACCTTCAATGTGTATGAAGCGGGAATTCTCGATGCTGCCCAAAAGCACCAGGTAAAAACATTCTTACAAAGTAATGTTGAAAGTACTGTTTGATTGTTCATTTTGTGCAATAATTCAATTAGTTGAGAGAATCTAACTGTTAAAATGTTTTTGATGTTTTTGTGTAGGTAAAGACATAGATGTCTATTTGCAGCCACTGATAGAAGAACGAAAACTGTTATGGAATGTGGGTGTGATGACATTTGACTCCTTCACAAAGACTGAGTTTTGTATGAAAGCCAGATTACTATGGGCTATTAACGATTTTCCTGCACTAGGGACTTTGTCTGGATGTGTCACCCATGGATATTATGCTTGTCCTACTTGTGGAGAGTACACAGTTGCTGATTGGCTTCCCTTCAGTAAGAAGGTCAGTTATATGGGACACCGAAGATGGCTGCCTACAAACCACAAGTTTCGAGATGATAAAACACATTTCAGCGGAACGGTAGAGCGTGATGCAGCTCCATGGCCACTGACAAGGTTGCAAGTTGAAGAGAAGGTAGCTAATATTGTAATTAAGAAGGGTAAGGGAAAACAACCAGCAGTATGAGGTCAGAAGCGTAAAAGGCAAGGGGGAGAACAAGATGAAGATGATGTTCATGCGCGCACATTATTTTCTCGAAGGTCAATTTTGTATGATTTGCCAAATTGGAGTTCAAATGTCGTCCGACATTGTATAAATGTTATGCACACATAGAAGAATATTACTGAACATCTTCTGAACACTCTCATGGGAAATGTCAAGTCTAAAGATGGCCCTAATGCAAGGAAGGATATGGAATCCATGGGAATTAGAAAGAACTTGTGGGTGACAGTGGATGAACTGACAGGGAAAACCACTATGGAGGATGCCTCTTTTGCAATGACAAAACAGGAGAAAGTTGATTTCTGCACTACATTGAAGAACTTAAAAGTTCCATATGGTTTTTGTTCCAACTTTCGAAGCAGCGTCAACAACAATCCTCCTGAGATAAGAAACTTCAAATCTCACGATTACCACACCGTAATGCATCATTTACTTCAATTGTTGGTGCATATTGCGACTTCTCTGCCTAAAGATCTTCGTGTATCTCTTCTGCATATAAGTATTTTCTTCAAAGTGTTATGCGCGAAGGTAATCAACAGAGAGCAACTTTTAAGAGCAAAGACAAGTATGATTGAAGCAATGTGTGTTCTGGAAAAGCATTTTCCTCCCTCTTTTTTTGTTATTAGTATTCACCTGATGGTCCATTTGGCCGATGAAGCTTTAGTCTGTGGTCCGGTTCGATTCAGGTGGATGTATCCTTTCGAGAGGTAACTATCCTTTTCAAATGTTTATTTCTGTCGCTCATTATATATTTATGCATACAGTTCCATTTGTAGTTCTGTAGCTGAAAACTTATACTAAAAACTTGGTTTACTGAATTTGTAGGTTGATGAAACCTTTCAAGAATTTGGTGCGTAATAGAAGGTACATTGATGGTTGCATTGCAAGAGGGTATACACTGCGAGAAGCTAGCTTGTACTGTATGGAGGACCTGTCAAATGATGATGATGGTACTCATAAGCATACACGACAGGCCTTTCTTGATGATGATGATGAGTTTGCCGATGAGATGCCTCTGAGTAAAGGGAAGGAAATTACTTTAACCAGCATGATGTTTCAACAAGCTCGCAAGTGGATTCTGTCCAAGTTTGTTGGAATAGATGACTGGGAAAGGTATATAGTTTTACTCTCTTTTCTTTATTCTAATAGAACAGTTTAATGTTTTCTGAATTCCTGATGAGATCTTCTGATTTTTGTTATATCGATGGACCATGCTAATAGATCAGTTTATATTTTGACTGTAGGAAGTATGATTCCTATTTCGACAGTGCAAACTCTAATACTCAAAATATAAAGAGTTTCCATTTGTGGTTACGCGATGAGGTAACGAGCTCTCTTCAACTTATTTCAATATTGGTTTTAGGTAATTAACTTCTACTGACTCATTGTCATTCTTACAGTTGTTAGAAGCCAAACAAGAGGATTCAGTACTCTGGCATCTGGTACAGGGACCTCTGTTCAAGGCACGGTCGTATAAGAAATACCAAGTGAACGACTTTTTTTTTCTGCCCACAAGAGCACGATGCGCGGGTGGTGACCCAAAACAATGGTGTTAGTATGAGAGCTATTACAAATTGCAGAGCAAAGTCAACTGATCAAAACCTGGTAGTAGCAGAAGTAACATATTATGGAGTAGTTAAACACATCATCGAGTTGAATTATATGGACTTTGAAGAAACCGTGTTTTATTGTGATTGGGTCAAAGTTGAAGACAAGACTAATGGTTGCAAAGTTGATCCACAATCTCGTGCAATAAAAGTTAACTTGTCTAAGATTAAAAGCATCAATAAGGTGTCAGATGAACCTTTTATTCTTGCCTCCGAAGCATCACAAGTGTTCTACTCAAAGGATGTTACTGATGAAGGATGGTCTGTGGTCTTGCATTCACAACAGCGACTTACGCATGCAGTAGATGATATTGAAGTTCATAGTATTTATCAATCTGCTTTTACAGACAATGAGAGTTTAGAAAAACTTATATGTGTGGATTCTGTAGTTTAGAATGATGTTTGTCATTAGTAAAAATCATGTGTGTCAGTCTGTAGGTAAAACTGTTTATTGTTCGTACACATTGCCCTATCTCCTACAAAACCTGGAGGTAGGTGCCAAGGAAGTTTAAAGAAGATGTATGGCATGATCTCAAGGTACAAACTTACTTTTCTCTTGTTTTTTCTATCACTTCAACATTTATTGAGTTAGCTAGTAACCTTGAGGGTTTGATTCTGCAGGAACAATATCAAATTCCTGATGTTGCAAAGACAATCATGATCAAGAATATGGCTACTCCTTTTAGGAGACTGAAGCATGAATGTCGTGTCAAGTATTATGATATCTATGATACCCATGAAGAAAGGATTCAACATTGTCCTCCAATGATCAAAGAAGAGGACTGGATATTGTTCTGTAATAATGAGAACACTCTTGAGCAACGGGCTAGTAGAGTGGAACACAAGAAGAAAAGAAAGCAATATGAGTACACCCACACCGCTTGTCGCAAACCCCATAGTCTTGTCAGAGCTGAACTGGTATGTTTCTGTTGGCAATGTTCTTTCAAGGTTTTAGCGCAATATTGTTCATTTATAATTGATTGATTAAAGCGGTTTCGACTCATTGGTCTAACTTCAGGAGGCCAAGAATCCGGGAGTAGAAATCACTCCATCTATGGTGTGGGAAGCAACTCACAAACAAGCTAATGGCCAAGTTCTAGCTAGTGCACAACCCTACTATGTAAGTAACCTAAAATGTCTTACACTGCACCCTTATTATGTAACTTATGATTTTACAGAATTTTATGCTCGGCATTACAGGATGAGCTTAAGAAGCGCGAGGCAGAGGTTAAGGAAAACCTAGAAGCTGGTACTCCTCTAGAAGATGATGCAATGACTCTTGCATTTGGAAAGGATACAAGGGGACGAGTTCGTGCTGTTGGTCCTATCTCCAAGACACAATATGTATTATCTGCTCCCGCGCGTGCCAAGGTTGCTGAGTTGCAGGCTTCAGATGGAGAGCTCAAACATAAGGCGTGAATGATCTAGGTGGGAAGATGGAGGTTTTAATTGAAGGTTTTGGGTCATTGTGTCAAATTATCAAAGAGCTGAAAGCTGGACAAACATCGATGATCGGCTCTAACATCATGGGCAATTCACAAGACCTTGTGGCTTCACCTACTCTTAGTGGTACTCATGATCAATCACCAACTCCCATAGCTCCAGTGGCAGAGGCCGTTTCACCTGCTCATTCAGCAATACGTTCTGCGGTAGTTCAAGGATGGTGATATTATTGCTAAGGGTGAACAGTGTACAGGTATTGACATCTAGTGTCTAGTTCATTTATATGGTTGTATGTTTTCTATATTAAGGATTTTTCGTGTAATGTATGATTACATGCCTAATAATGTACATGTGAAATGGGAAAGCTGTGTCACGGCGTACCTGTATTTGCTAACCATGTGAAGGTGTTACTGCATGAAATGCTCTTGCCAGATGAGAAGACCACAAAAGCTAACAGGCTTGCAAGGACTTTTCGAGAGGTGGGAATTGGTGGATTTATGGCTCATCCTACAGCCTTCACCCGATTCTAGGCTCTTCTCCTTTTTTTGGTATATCTCAGTCATCGTCTACTGCGCCTAACACAACTAACATATATGCTCTTTTTTTTTTGCTAATGTTCACACTTTTGTATGTATGGTGAACATTATCTCTTTTGGTGTGGTGCTGGGTGAACATTTAAACCTTATGTAGAGACGTAAATGGCTGTTCTCTTCTTTTTTTTGCTAATGTTCACACTTTTGTATGTATGTGAACATTATAACTCTTATGGTGGTGCTGGTGAACATGGGTACTTTTATCTAGTTTATTTATCGAATATATTATGTTTTTTTTTGTTTGTATATGTCCACATGTTTGTGCTTTGTTACCTGTGATTGCGCAGGTTGCCATGGTCATCTGAAGCGCTAGTAGCCACCTGGGGAAACATCCCTGGTAAGTACATGTGTTTTATGCCCTTTTCCTTGTATTACTGAATTGATTCCTTTGGATATTAACCTGCATTCTTGTACACACTTGCGAGGTTTTTTTATGCGACTTTGGATGTTGAGCTTGCTCTGCTGCCTCTAAGTGAACACTATCAGAGGTATATAATGTCTATGTCTGCTCTTTTAGTGTCTGCTCCTTATGTTCCATTTGTTAGCCTTTACACATTTAGTTATACAATATCTATATGGCCTGTACACATTTAGTTATACGGTTATACGATTTATATCTCATTTCTGAGTATTTTGAGCATGGGAGCAAGAGAACCGGATGTGTTTGCATGGTTGTTTGTGCTTTGGAATAGCATCTGCTCCCATTAGATCGTTTACTTTGTTTCATTCCCTCTACTTTGTTGAACATTTACTGAGTAATTTAAGTTCTTTGTATCTCTGCAGTGATTTGAGGATAATACAAAGGAGCTTACAAACACCACTGATCAAGGAGTTTAACTTACAAATATGCATCTTTCTGCATTGTTAAATGTCTACATTATGTCTATATTATGAACCCTTACCGTGTCTATATTATGAACCCTTATTGTGTCTGAAATGTATACATTATGAACTTAGTGTTGAATTGTCTATATTATGAACTTAGTGTTGAATTGTCTATATTATGAACCTTACTGTGTCTGAAATGTCTACATTATTATGAACTTAGTGTTGAAATGTCTATATTATGAACCCTTACCGTGTCTGAATGAATGTCTATATTTTTGTGATTTTACTTCTTTCATATCACTGGTTGGTACTAAAGAAGTAGTGGCGCAAACTGTCGGGTTCGCCTCAACCCTCAAACCTTCTTCTTGCTTTTTTTCTTATCACTTGCTGGTAAAGAAGAACAAGAAGAAGGTTTGTTGGTAAGCGAGGCGTGCGCCTTTTTGTTGCTTAGGTAGTCTGAATGAATGTCTGAATGTATGTCAAAATGGAATTTATGAATTCAGTAGAAATTGCTGGGTAAATTGTAGTGCAGGAAATTGTAAGAAACTTTGACCAGGTTATTTTTTTTTACTGCTGGTAAAAAATTGCAACGGAAATAAAGTGTTTCAAAAAATTACCAGGAAAATTCAAGTCAGTTATCATTGACTTGGTCCATCTTTAGCAACAATAGTAAAAAAATTCGCAACACGCAAATTAACGTTTCAAAAAATTTACCAGAAAATTTACGGTCGGTCTTCATTGACTTGGTCAACATTTAGCAAAAATAGTAAAAAATTTCGCAACGCACCAATTGATGTTGCATCCAAAATGGGCTGTAACGGGCCTCGAACCGTTGCATTTTCCGTTGCAGCCCATATTTCGCAACGTTAACAATGCCGTTCGGAATTTTGTTACACCACCTTTCGTAACAGCAGGGCAACCGTTGCCACCAGGAATAGCAACATACCAGGGTTCGTTGCGACCAGCAAAATATGGTGTAGTGTTTGAATTCCCTAACGACTATTTTCTTAAAGGGTAATATGTTCCTAACGGCTACTTCTCTAACGACAATATCCATAACGGCTAAATTTTTAACGGCTATTTGTCATCTATAAATACCTAAAATGTTACTAGTCTAAACACTCACATCCTCAACCCAATCAGAAGTGTAATCATGGAATGCTCAAAGGTTGGTTAATTTATATTCTTGAAACTTTCATTGTGTCATAGTTGTTCTTTTAATCATCTTGTTATTATTAGACTGCAGTGCTCTTCCGCCATCAAATGTGGAATTTGTCAATCTGAAAAACACAAAAGTGCCCTGTGTCCATGGATGTACTCGGCTTGTCCAAATAAACACTGTAATGGGTTCCGTAAGATTATCGAGTCGAATACACCAAAGAACTCTGCTAGGTTGTTAATCAAGTGTCAAAAGCCAGAATGTTGATCTTTTCAATGGTTGGATGAGGCTATCAAGGGAGGTAAAATATCTAAAGCGGAAGATTATTCCACTCCCAAGCAGTACAAGAACCACTCTTGTTACTCTTGTGGGGAAACTGATCATTGGTCAGGTAATTGTCCATTGGCGGGGTCTGAATGCCCAAAATGCAATGGAATATTTGAAATTCAATTTAGGGGTGCAAGTACAGATGGAGATAACAGGTATCTTGTTTGTGTCTCCTGCGGAAAATCGAAGAAGTTCTCCACCCTACTAGCAGGTAGGGGCGAAAACAACTATGCTTCACCTTCAACTGCTCCTGTCACCGAGCATGAATGGGCAGAGATAACTGTGAATTTAATAGAACTTTGTAGTATAAAGCAAGGAAAAAGCAGTAATTGTGTATTGAACCATCAAATGCAGTTTATGTTGAAAATAAAGTTATTACAAACCATAGTTGTGTACTGAACGGAATGTAATTTAAGTTTTTAATTTAATTTGGAATCACTAAGTATCTTTAATCATCATCCAAATTAACATCATCATAATACGAGTTCGAAGACCGTTCTGAATCAGTGTATGCATAAGAATCAGTATCATCCGGTGGTTGGGTAGACTCATCATCACCATATTCCTCTTCCGATTCATGGTCAACATCCATAGGCTGAATCGCTGGTGCATCATCTTGAGATACATCGCCTGGTTCCCTCCCCAAATAGTCCTACCCATGAGCATCGTAATAATTGAACTCAAGATCAAGGTTAGCCATCCAAGGAACTGCTTCACCATCATCCGAATCTGAAGACTCGTATGAATCAGTGGACGTGGGATCCGAAGAATGTGGCACAAGTTGTACATAATCTAAATCTGACCCCGAAATGGTCGACTCCACTAGGATATCCCGTTCTCCCCTTGGAGGACGCAAAGAAATGTGTTTGGTGAGATCAGCTCGCAACATGTGGTACCTCTCCGGATCAAGCAAATTCTTGAAATGTACCGCAGGGCCAGTGTATTCAACTACCGGCTCTGGAAGAACATCACCCCATTCTTTGGCACGACGAGTATGCTCAACAGTCATATTATGCAAGATTACACAACATTTCATTATCAAGTTCATGCCACCTTCTTTCCAATACTTACATAGGGAACCAACGTCCTTGTACACCGATTGGAGAACGCCAAAAGCCCTCTCAACATCCTTCTTCTTTGCCATTTGATACTTGTTATACCTAACACGGTTAGGTATGTTCAATGTTACTTTATAAGCTTGTACAATTGTCTTCAACTTTGGATAGATACCATCTGCCAAGTAATAACCCATGTCGTAATGGTGCCCATTGATGGTATAGTTGCACGGTGGAGCAAATCCTTGAAGAAGCCTATCAAAGACTGGTGAGTGTCCCAACACATTCAAATCATTGTTGGACCCCGGCATTCCGAAAAAAATATGCCAAAACCATAAATCAAATGAACAAACCGCTTCTAACACCAACGAACTCTCATTGTCTTTAACTCAATAAGTTCCTTGCCAAGAAACCGGGCAATTCTTCCACGGCCATTGCATACAATCCACACTACCGAGCATTGTTGGATACCCTCTTGCCGCGTTCTCCGCTAAAAGCCTCCTCACATCTTCAGTTGTCGGTTGACGCAAGTATCTTTCACCAAAAGTGCGGCAAATGAAGTCACAAAAATGCTTAATATACTTGTAGATTGTGGTTGCTCCCATTCGAGTATAATCATCAAGACTATCGGCCGCTGTACTTTTGCACAAAGCCTTCATTGCCGCAACCATCTTCATAGTCGCAGAATGACCCATTAGGCATGTTGCGTCCGCACGTTGTTTCCATTCAGGATCCATATCTTCAATTACGTCTCGTATTTTCGTAAACAAAGTTTTCGACAAACCAAGACGTTGTTTGAATTGTCTCTCAGTATAGGTAGGTTGTTCGGCAAAATAATCCTTCATCATTATAGCATCATGCAACACTCTATCACGAAAAAGTTGCCTACGAGTTTGAACTACTCTAGAAACCAGTTGACGGATTTCACGCATACGAACCTCATAAACCATTTGGTGCCACAATATAATTGCCTTCTCTACTTCATCCTCCGAAGTATCAATTTCAATCCCATAAGTCATTCTCGCAAATGCACGGAGGTAAGTACCCATTTTGCACCTTTCATACAAATAACAACTACTTTCAATTTAATCCTTCTTGACATTTCATAATCAAAATAACTAAAAACCACAACATTGATACAATATCATGTTCTAAGCATCCTTCTATGTTCAATGTCATCATTCAAACTTATCAAATGTAACTAAACAACCTAAAAATTGAAATTCAACAACAAAATACAATATGTAAACCCTAAGAACCAAATTACATACCGTGGTTGATTTGGTGGATGAAATTGAAATTGAAAGGTGCCCAATATCCCCCTTTGAGTGTAGAACAAAGCCTTCAAAACGGTTTACTCTTGAACAAACCCAAATGAACAAACCCGCTAGGTTTACTCTTGCACAACGGTTTGGTGCTTCATAGTGAGCTTGCAAGGTTGGAGTGACATGGTCTAACATTGTTTTCTGAAAATTTATTCATTTTCAACACGATTGATATAGGCGGGTACCAATCCTAGCAGGGCTGATACCAGACCCAGGTCAACTAATAAAGACCAAGGATCACCATTTAAAAAGAGGATAACCCTTAACAAATGAATCAAAATTCCGTCTGGGTTATTTATCTTCTTCCTTCCTTATGCTTTCCCAGAATCTTGTCTAACCTAAAATCTGCAGTCGCAGTATTCCTCTAACTACATGATATTGTAATGGAGTCATATACCTCAATGGATCCAAGAATTCTCACATCCAGAATCAAACCTTGCTATTGTACCCAGTTGAACTTCCATCTGATGATTGGCCGACCTGTAGGGAGGCCTTCTATAGGGTGACTCCAATGTATTTTGTCCTCAACGAAATTGATGTCAGGAACGAAATCGAATTTTGATCACAACTTCATCACATTCCATCAATTTTTGATCAATTTTGATCAAATTTTTTCCAATTTCTTCTACAAAACAAAGATTAACACAAACCCATTCTTACGAAATGACTGAATCGAGCAACAAAAGCTGATAATTTGAACGAATTCGAAAATGAAAAATGATGAAAATATGCAATTTTGTTATAACAGAAATACAGGTCACATACGGGTCGACACGCGGGCGAAGAAGACGAGACCCATGGGTCGGTTCCGGATTCATTTTCTAATAACAGTTTATTTGCAACGGATATAAGCGTTCCTTAATGGTGACGCGTGAAAACTGTTGCTAAATTGTTTTGAATCAGAAAGCGTTGCTTATCGCTAAAGTCATTTTTTTTTGCCGGTCGGCCAAACACCGTGATTTTGAGCGGTTATCTAGTACTAATCTTCGACAGCCAAAAATCAAAAATTTAGCTTAAATTATCAATAGTAAACTCAAAATACATATACCCCAAATTACAAAATTAATTAATAGTAACATCTCCATTTTGCTGAGAAGTTTGCAAAATCAATAGACTCAAATCAACAAGTGATTCATTATTTAAAGTTTCTCGGGCTTTGAATAGGAACAGGAAATGATGATGAAAGAACAATAAATCCATCCAATGGTTTCTAAAAATTGAACCCAAAATCGATTCCACTATACACTACGCCACAGGGGCCCGTTTGTAACGCTTATAGACGTTGCGCAGAATTACAGCAACGTCTATTAGCGTTGCGAATACGGCGTCACAAATTTTTCGTGACGTCTATAAACGTTGCTCTAATTAATTACAGCAACGGAATTTCCGTTGCTTCTTCCGTTGCTCTTTTTATTTAAAGCAACGGAAAGTAACGTTGCAGAATTTATTTAAAGCAACGTATTATCTATTTTAGGCAACGTTTAATTACGTGGCAACCTATCGCCTATCCACGTGTCATCGGGCCCACCTTATAGTCGATGACGTCATTTTTAAAAAATTTGCAACGTTATTTTTGTGATGACGTGTCAGTGGGTCCCAAAAAATTGCAACGTTATTTTGTGATGACGTGTCAGTGGGCCCCCCAGAATCTGCAACGTTAATCTCTGATGACGTGTCGGTGGGACCCATTTTCTGCAACGTTATTTTTGGTGACGTGTCTGTGGGTCCCCAAAATGTGCAACGTAAAAGTATTACTTAAGCCACGCTTATATCCGTTGCAAAATTTTAAATTGGTAATAAAAAAAATATGCTGTTTTAGATTTCAGCACTTTCAGGTGCCTGCCCTTTCAGGTGCCTGCCCTTTCAGGTGCCTGCACTTTCAGGTGCCTGAATCCCTACCAGAACTAATAGCAAATATTTTCAAACATTCATTCACCACAACATGAAAAGCATTCTTGGTTCAATTTATATGTCATAACAATCTCACAAATTCAAGTGTCAATGTTTGTCTATTAACAAGTCCTATAAATTCCTAAAAACAGTGTACATAACTCGAAACAAAAGAGGCGTGAATAAAAACAGTTACGCGAACCTTGATCCTTGTATTTCTGATACAATTTAGCAAGCTCAGAGCAGTTTGAGGTAGTCAATCCACTACAAAAATCAAATGAAAAACAAAGAAAACAAAACAATCAAAATTGTTGTCAAAACCTTAAATTCTTGCATTATACATCAAACCATAACTGAACCAAATAACAAGCGAGACAAAGTGTGCGACATATCATTGTGAAGCAACATTGACAAAAACTTACCCCTTGTAAGTGCTAAAATCCACATCCTGGCAGTGTTCAAAGGACGAAGACAGGGGGAAAACAAGGATCCTGAGCACAGCAGGAATGCATATTGTCAAATTACTGACTACTTAAAGCATCTTTGACAAAGAAAAAATCAGGAGGAATAATATACAAGTAACACAGAAACAAACCTTTTCATCACTGCAGAATGTACTTGCAGAAGCAATTGATTCCATAGCTAATACAGCTTTTCGGAGAAGGAAATGCCACAATAAAAGAATCATTCTTCCAGACATGAACAGTTTCAAATCACATACGTATGAAGGATCCATGCAGGTCCATATGCCTACAGTCCATAACATGCAATCAGTATTGCTGTGATGAACTTGAAGACATATGGATCGGCATGATTCCGGCATTGGCATGTGATGTTGACTGATTTTACCCTTGCGTTATTTCCAGCTTACCTGCAAAATACATAACAAATAAGTTAGCATTTGTGGCTCAATAGCCTTCAGAAGAAAAAGCAACAAAGCCATAAAACAATTATAAAAATTGTACCTTCATGGCTTGAGAGATGGTAACTAAACAAAGCCAAATCAAAACCAATCATCACTCCTGTAAACCAGACAAAACTCAACGTCAATTAGAGAGAGAGTAACAAAATGTATCCATCGCCAAAAAAACTCATGAAACTGAATACTTAAACTCACCTGATAGTCTACATCCTCAAACTTCTTAATGACTAAAGACCAAGTATAAAGGCAGTATTTTACCTTCTCAAAAATTGTTGTTACTGAACTAGTAGTGTCGCTGAATGCTCGTGCATTTCTCTCCACCCAGATGCACCACATAATCACTGCAGGGATGTAATTCCAGACTATATTGCACTCCTGGTTAATGAACTGAATGTTAGTTACATTTTAGAATCACACCAACAACAAGATTAATCTAAACACACCAACATCAGGAGGAATAATGTACAAGTAACATAGAAGCAAACCTTTTCATAAATGCAGACTGTACTTGCAGAAGCATGGAGGCGGTTGGAAAGACAATTTAGCAACTGACCTTACAGCACCACCAAGTCCAGATGGGATCATCCAGACTAATGCACATGTGTTGAGGCTGAAAAATACGAAGCATTTAGCAAATAGAAACAATGATTTAGTTTTCCGTAATGCATTAAATACAGAAATAGAATGCTATTGTTTGCACTTGGAAAATATTGATCACGACAGTTATGAAACTCAAAAGAAAAATTGAGCAAGTATTGGAAATGAGTTTACCAGATTGATAGCACCGAAGTTTCTAGCTTTGGGTTGGGAAGCAAACCCGATAGCAGAACCATCAGCTCGAAAGACCACATTTCTAAGCTGTTCAAATTGATGAAGTTAGACAAATGCTAAAACAGTGTACAGATCTTCAATGGCTATTAAATGAGAACAAGTTATTCAGAAAGCAGGAATTTACCAGACCATAATAGCCGAAGGAATTGCGAGTCTTATAACCTGATATGACATTGAAGTAGTCCATACGCGAATAAGCAAGGGATCATGTAACGAGCATAAACTCCGGCTACGGCTGATATCTCAGGATTTTACCCCTGCGTTATTTCCAGCTTACCTGCAAAATACATAAGACATAAGTTAGCATTTGTGGCTCAATAGCCTCAAAATGTATGATCACAATAAGGTTACACACCTTCCCCCTCCTCCTTTATCCGGGCTTGGGACCGGCAATGCATGTGCATTGGCGGAGTTAGAAAGGGGTTTACTTTAAAACATAAAATATATATATAGATAGATATAGGCAACAACAAAATATACATTACAGACAAATTAGACTGATGCATAGTCAGTCTAATCTTCCTACAGTAACAAAAACCAAAAAGTGATCTGTAGGACTCGCCTGAAACCAAAAACCAAAACTATGTAGAAGTCGCCGTTGTGTGTAGTTACCAAAAAACCAAATGAGCTGTCTTTGTACTAAGCTGTTAATCAAAAAACAAAACAAAACAGCTGATGTATTTACCATGTCTTTGTACTAAGTGAGCTGTTAATCAAAAAACCAAAATACCTCCTAGCCCGATAGTAACCTTAACTGTTAAGCAGACCCACCAACCTATCTTCAGCCCATATCAACCAAGTAGGCAGTGATAGTTGACTCAAGACAACATAACCATCTCCTTGAGGGGCATCCCAGACCAATGCCTTCTGGTCATAAACTTGCTCGATGTAGACCTTCCTCTCATTCGGCTTCACTTTTCTACCATGGACAGTTGCACCAGCGACTATAGAACCCAATGCGACAACCTTACCTACATTGTCGAGTAACTGCACTGGTTGGCCAACGTCGAGCGTACAATGTGCACTGTCCTCGGTCTCCATTACACGACTATGAACACCAGCAGGATAGGTAGTAGACCCTTTCTCTGGGCTAGGAGTGCTCATCGGTCCTTGTGCAGCTGCATTAGCAATCATCATCTGTATTACCGACTGCAAACAACAACAAATGAGCAACACTACGAAATCGGGTTACCTTTAACTAAAGTAGACTGAACTTCAGAATTGAACACTTACATCGACTTTACCACCCAACATCCCAAGAAGAGTTTGAAATGAAGCCATCTTACCAACCACAGTACCCATTGTACTTTCAATTGCTTGCATTCTTTCCTCATGATCGGTATCTCTATTTTGAAGAGCAGCAGACGCTACTGCCGCCATCTCACATTGCTTCTTCGACATAGTGGATGAGTAGCCACGAATTATATCTTTTCGCTTACATGGAAACACCTCTTCCAGTTCGGGTGAAACCAAATGATCATCACTGCTTAATCCTTTTCCCTTGTTCTTCTCTTTAGCTTCTAACACTTTCTTCTACATTTTCATAAGAGAAATGCCGCTTGTTAGCATCGACAACAAATATTACAGCAAAAAAATAAGACTTATTATGAGAAACAAAGTGCGCTTACATGTGCCTCGATTGCACTGGGATGCACAGACCCATCTGGTCGTTGGTGTCCCATCAACCACTTGTCTGTTGTGGCTTTGGGTACAGCTTTGACATTCGATTCTTGGTCCTAACGCGGTAATTTGCATCAAATTAAAACAGAGCATACTAACCATTAAAACAGAGCACAGTAACTACTAACAGAGCTTATACTTACTAGTTTATATTGCTTGTTGCTGTAAGAGCATCGCCCAAGTGTATGGCGGATCGTTTGCATACTGCGATATTCAGCATTCTTTTCACATCTTTCAATCTGCTTAGGGTTTCTCTCAAGCTCAACGAATTCCTCCCAAATATGTTTATCCATCCCAGGCGGAACTCTCAGTTTTGCAGCTTCCCATTCTTCAGGAGTGAGCTGAATTGGGCGTCTTCCACGTAGTACCTCCTCCACCTCGTCCTCACCAGTTTCTCCAGATATCTTCTTGGGTTTCTTTCGGCGATTTTCTCCCACAATGACACTCCTTAAGTCATACTTGTATCTCCGAAACAGTGGTGGAAATCCTGTTTCTATAATTGAACGTACATGATTCACCGGAAACTCAAATTCTAGCTGTACAAGATACATATTAATGACAACATAAGTACAACACCTCACTGGTTGGGAAATCACACAAATCACAATAAGTACAACATGAGTGAACATACCATCAAATAATGCCAAAGATCATCTTTGAAGCTATCCGGCACGTTCCTCCAGTCTTCTATGTTAATAGGAATATGACGCCGTATGATATCTCCTGCCCTGGTGGAGAATTTGTTAGCATTAGGATCCTCTGGCTTGCCAGTAAGGCTGAGCCCGACCTTAGTCTTTGGTTTTGCTGTAGAAGCGCTACTCCCGTCGTTCTGCGAAGTTGTAGCTCGAGAACTCATGCTTTGATGCTGCGAAGTTGTAGCTCGAGGAGAACTCATGCTTTGATGCTGCGAAGTTGTAGCTCGAGAACTCGTGCTATGATGATGTTCCATTGTACTGCAAAATAAAAGGAGAAATATTAGTAAAACAATATTTATGCTTTGCTGCTGTTCAAACATCACATGACTAAAATCACACAAATCACAAAAATAACCAATAAACATGAGTTCAAACAACACAAGACGGAATCCGAGTGATCAAAAAGACTATAATATGGTAACTAACAAGCACAATCAATACAACATTAAGCCCAGTTCAAAGATGCTCTAATATGATAACCAAATAAAAGGTCAAAGCACAAGCCACAGATGTCAGTTACGGCGCAGTTCTAGCAAATCTCTCAAATGGGGTTCATCCTCAAAAATCGATTGGAATTCTCCGAACTGCGGCTTCAGTAAGTCATCGGCTTCTACGGTTAGACGCTTCTTTGAGCGAAGCACGACAGACCAATCAGGATCCTTTAAATCTGTTGAATAGAAGACTTGAGATGCCTCGAAGTCGAGTATCGCAGGTTCATCAAAGTAACTCTGAGAACTCCTGAAGTTTTTCAAGTTAACCAGTACAAGGATCCCATCATCACTGAATTTACACCCACGACTCCTTTTCTCCACCTTCACCCAATCACAATAAAATACCACCTCTTTAAAGTCTGTGTAGTCGAGCTCCAATATCTGATTTACCACACCATACCACTTGGTCACATCCTCAACGGGGTTTTTATCTTTACGACTTGCCACATATGTTGTTGTTGCTTCCATGCAAACACCGCTATCTTGTGTAACGCGATTTAGCTCATGGGACTTGGGTACAAAGGTAAAACCATTAACCCGATACTTGTTATATTCTTTCGCTCCAACAGGACCTTTTACGTAACGCCACAATTTGGAGTTCATCTTTCCTTCTTGAACCAACTGCAAGCAATACAGTAGTTGTCAGTTTCAAGGCAAATAATCAACGATTTTATGCCAACAAGGATATTACAATATACACTAAAGCAGAAACTCAAGTATAACAAAGATAACAAATAATCATAGCATGTTTACTTTAGTTCTAGCATATTTACCTTTCTATACAACCACGCTATGAAATTTGTTTGTCGTTCTACTTCGCTGTCGGTGCTAGATATCCCATTCCCATTTGTATTCAGTGAAATTTCCTCACAGTATTCACTGCAAACCAGTTAGATGTGAGGGCAGTTAGTACCAACATAAGAAGTAATAATCATAAATTAACTCTCAAATACAAGTAGTACTCACGCATAGTAGTCTGCAAGACCTTCTACTTCACGGCGAAACAACACCCATCTAGTTATTTGGCATAACTGCACACTAGAAAGAGTAACACTCTTATCTCCATATCCCAAAGGGCCTTCATCGCTATACTCAGAATCACCATCTAAGAACGCTTCTCGCGTAGCTCTGTGATTGCCATCCTTTGCGTTTGCCACATGTTCCATTGCATAAACTACTCCTTCAGCTACAAGTTGTGATTCCTTAATAACACCTTCCACGAATCGATTGTTGGTCGGAAGGTTCTTATAGTACTTCATTGACCTGCATAAAAACATAGTTGTAAGATATTATATCATAAATGAATGGAATGAAGGTAAACAACAAAGTCTAAAGTATTACCGTTCAAGAGGATACATCCATCGGTATCTAACTGGTCCGCAAGTTAGAGCTTCATCAGCAAGATGAACAACAAGATGGATGCTGATAACGAAGAAAGATGGTGGAAAATATTTTTCAAGGACACACATAGCCTCGGCGACCATGAATTTGGCATCTTGAAGTTCACTTTTAATAAGAACCTTTGAGCACAAGATTCTAAAGAACAAACTGATCTGTTGAAGAGCCCTGCGGAGGTCTGGGTAGCGTGGGAAAGCATGTTGAATC
This sequence comes from Papaver nudicaule, assembly GCA_023529015.1. Classification (NCBI taxonomy): domain Eukaryota; kingdom Viridiplantae; phylum Streptophyta; class Magnoliopsida; order Ranunculales; family Papaveraceae; genus Papaver; species Papaver nudicaule. The sequence continues at coordinate 20,840 of JAJJMA010310400.1, forward strand.
AGCACCGGCAGCAAAGTCCCCATAATGATATGATAATCATGAGACTTCAAACAATGCAAACCAGGAGGGTCAATTGTGACATTGTTTCCAAGTTTGAACAAAATCCGGTCGGAAACTTGATGTTCTTCAGTATCAGTAAAAAGTTTCTTCTCTCCTGCGGATTCAAAGCATAAGGAGCATGAGGCAATACACTTTTTCCTGTTTCAGAATTTCTAGTGATCCACTGCTCTTTTTGAATATTCAGTTCCCTCATATCTTCTCTTGCACATATACTATCTTTGGATTTCTTCTTTATATCGAGAACTGCATCTACTAGATGCTCAATAAAGTTCTTCTCACAGTGCATCACATCGAGGCAATGGCGATAAGAATTGGAGACCCATGATGGAATATCGAACAACTTCGGCCTCTTATAAAATGCTTTAGTTGTTGCATTAGGTTCATCAGCAACAACTTCATAAAAATCTTTCTTTCTCTTCTTTCCATCTCGGGTAAGCTTGCCAGGAAGATAATGAACATTGCTCGTCTTCATCAGCACTTCTTCTCCACTTAATCGAGCAGGTGCCAATCCTTTCTCCACTGTTTTCAGTCCCAATAGCCTGCCCTTCCTGAAAGGATGAGTTGACTGCAGAAATATTCGGAAATTCCTATACACAATCTTTCGCGAGTGATTCAGCCAATTGCTTTCAGTCTCATCTCCACATCCAGGACACGCTTTGTAACCATGAACTACACAACCAGAAACATTACCATAAGCAGGTAAATCATGTATACCCCACATAAGTATTGCCCTCAACTTAAATGATTGTTTTAGATGCATATCTATAGCATCAACTCCTTTCCAAAGTTCAATCAGGTTGTCTATTAGCGGCTCTAGAAAAACACATATGTCTTGACCTGGTGCCTTAGGTCCTGGTATTAGTAGCGCCATGATCTGAAATTCTTGCTTCATACACAGTGATGGCGGCAGATTGTAAGGAACTAAGATGACTGGCCAACAACTGTAACTGGTACACTGGATGCCGCGAGGATTGAAACCATCTGTAGAAATCCCAAGCCACACATTTCGCGCTTCCTTTGCAAACTCAGGAAACTTCTTCTTCATGTTCTGCCATTGTGGAGAGTCGATCGGGTGTCGCATATACTCAGTAGAAGCTTCTGCTCTATCATGCCAAGTCATATCTTCAGAAATCCATGGAATAGTGAAGTACTTCAGAAGTCTTGGAGCTACAGGGAAATGCCGCAATACTAAGCAAGGCTCTTTGGTTAGTGTTCGAACTCCATCTTTGCCTTCCTTGTACTTGTACCTAGATGGGAGGGAAACAAAATTAAAAGTTCAAATTAGTATGTCAACATACATCCATGTTGACAGAGATAAACAAAAAAAAAAAGTTAAGAGAAATGAATACATACCTAGATGCTCCACATTTTGGACATTCTATCTCATCTTTATATTCTTTTCGGAACATCACACAATGGTTAACGCACGCATGAATGTTTACTGCCTTCATTCCCAAATCTTTCAACGTAGCTTTCATAGCAGGGTACTTCTCTGGGAATGTATTGCCTTCTGGAAACCACTTTTTTAGTAATCCCAACAGGTAAGTAACGCTGTGTCCCGACCAACCAAACCTCTTCTTTACATGGTGCAGTTCCACAATGACAGAAAGAGTTGTCGCACCATTCTCACATGTTGGGTAAATCTTCTCTTCTGCTAGCTTTTTGTACTTGTAGAATTTCTCACCTAGATTAGGCTCTGGCTCCTCAAAAGGATTTTCATTTGCACCTACACCCACATCCTCATTTAGTCCTTCATATACCCCGAACGCATTATCAACAAAGTCGTTTAACCTAAAACCATTATCTTCACGACTCTCTTCTACGACTTCCTCCACTACTTCCTCCACTACTGTTTCATCTTCAACTGTATCTTCTTCCTTGTCCTGAGCAACAAACGACACTGATGCTGATGCGTCTACTGATGTCGCCTTCTCTCCGTGTAGATACCATGTTACATATGATCCAAGAATGCCATAAACTTCTAAATCCTTCTTAACCAATGCAAAACTCAATGATTTCCTGTTACGACAACGGCGACAAGGACATGGACAGAACAAGGAGTTTCTAATTCTGTTCTTATATGCAAATTTGATAAAATTATTCACTCCTTGTCTATACAATGCACTACACCTATCTTCAATTGACATCCACCCTTTATCACAGAGTTCAGTCATTCTACAACCAGCAACACACCAGATTAACATAAAACATAAGCTAATAATGAAAATATATCATTCTACAACCATCAACACATCAGCTGCTAGTGCCTTAACCATTCCCCTGCTTACATATATACTACATATGAAGGTGCAATCCTCCAGGTACTCATATCTATCTATAATATCATTAACTAAATAGCATATTTTAACTAACGCACAACATTCTTATCATCTACCTACGGTACAGACTGACTGACATATCTTCATAATTTACGAATCCATAACACGACCATTAGCACTCAACATCTGTATTATCACCTGCAAACAAGAACAAATGAGCACTTAATCATCTGAATTAACTGAACTTAATCATTGATGCTCAACAAGTCAGAACTGAACACTTACATCAAATTTACCACCCAACGACTCCAATTGACCTTCAAATCCAGAACACGCTGTTACCGCCTTCTCACATTGCTTCTTCGACATAGCGGATGAGTAACCACGATGCTTATCTTTTCGCTGATTTGCAGGTTTCTTTTTCCTTGTTATTCTCACATTACTGCTTGATCCCACTTCCTTGTTCTTCACTTTAGCTTCTAAAACTTCCTTCTGCATTTTAATAAAAAAAAAACAAAGGTGGTTAGCATCGACATCAACGAGTACATCAGACAAATAAGTGTGACATTATAAGATAACAGAATGTGCTTACACTAGCCTTGACCGCTTTAAACTGCAAAGTTTCAAATGGTTGTCGGTATAGTTGGTTCTCAGCACATTCTTTTGTCTCCTCAGGAAATAGAAGTAGCCCAGAAAATCCCTCAATAAGTTCTTTCTCAGTAAATCCGTTCTTAAGCTTATCAAAACTCTCACCAATTTCTTTATCAGTCATTCCCTTAAAATAATCTTTATCACACATCTCCTCCCACAAATGTTTATCCATCCCAGGTGGAACTCTCAATTTTGCAGCTTCCCATTGTTCATCAGTAATTTCAAGTGAATATATGTCAATTTCCTCGGTCATTCTACAACCATCAACACATATGAATTGCAATCCCACACACATACTCATGGACTGATGCTTAAGCATATCATCTACAAGGTACTAACTCACTAATAGAACAAGCTACTGGACATTATCTTAAAATGTCATCAACAACAACAACATTAATCTAAACACACCAACATATAATGATGAGACTTATAACAGAAAACATAAAACTCTTATGTCATACACACTAGCAACTACAAAACTCAAAACTCAAAACATATAACAGAAAGATGAATCAAACAAGACAGATAGATTTTATACCTAGATTTTATACCTGACACTTCAACACTTCAATCTTCTGTACTATACAAAGACAAAAGCAGAAATCAAAAATCAGAAAGAAAAACAAAACTACAAGAACAAATTAACCCTAACCAGAAATTAAACCCTAACCAAAAATAAAAAGAAAAAGCAAAACAAATTAACAAATCAAACCCCTAAGCAGAAATAAAGAAATGACTTTTCTTTTCAGAAATCAAAAAAGAAAAAAAATGGGGATAAAATTAGGGTTTATATACCTTTTGAAATCAGGGGTAAAAACAAGATCTTTGAGACAATCTGAGCTATGGGTTTTACCTACATGCAAGTTCTGAAGCAAATTTGAGCTTTATTTTTGGTTTTGAAGGTGGCTTTGAAGATTAATTTCTAAAGATTAGGGTTCTAAACTAGGGTTTTCTTAAGGATTTAAACTAGGTTCTTCAACTGAAATCCATAGATTAAATCTCAAGAAGAGATTTACTGAGAATCAGTTGAAGAATCATGGTTTTCTCTCTGGTTCTCTCTGGTTCAGGGATTTTTTTTCCTCTGGTTCTCTGGTTCTCTGGTTAGCTCGAGTGAGAGTAAGTGAAAGTGTGAGAAGATAAGGAACGATGAAAACGAGAAAAAACACTTAAGTGTTTTTTTTAGTTTGGAGAGAGTTGTTGTCGGTGGTGGTGGGACATGTGTGAGAAAGAGGGGGAAATATTTTAGGAAAGGGTGGGAAAAAAATTAGTTTAATCATAAGTAATGATTAACTCTAATTAATGAAGTTTAGGGGTTAATTAGGTGATGATTATGTGTTAATGTAAATAATTGGGTGGGAAATAAAAAATTAGGTGAAATTTTTGGTGGGAATTTTTTTGGGGGAAATGAAAATAAAAGTTTTGAAATGATTTTTGTTTTTTTTTATTATTTTTTTTATATTTAAAAATCAGTATAAATAATAAAACAAATTCTAACCAAATAAACCCTACAAAAAAAAATATTTACGAAAAAACCACCCCATGCGCAACGTTAAATAACGTCACTATGACGTTGCGTAATTAAAAAAAAATATATATATTTACAGCAACGTTACTAAAAAATTGCGCAACGTTTTTTAACGTTGCCACGTGCGCAACGTCAGAAAACGTTGCAGATGCAAAAAAAAAAACGTCACAAATCCGGGCCTGTGGCGTAGTGATAGTAGTATTTGGTAATCACAATTATTCTCAATGTTACTGTTTGCAGACTTGAAAAGAAAACAATTGAACTTACAATCAATAGACCCTTCAAAACTGACTCCTTTCAATTCTCAGAAGAAATAATTCCAATGGGTTCTCTCAATAATTTCTTTGGTGTTTCCTGCACAAACTAGATCCCGATTTCGTAATAAAAAGGAAACAAAAGGATACTGATACTATTGCATACTCTCAAAGTACCTCTGTATCAAGGTAGAAGATGGAGATGAACAAAAAGGCTTGTTGTTGAAATTTCAGTTGGATTTGGAATTATACCAGTTTCTTTAAAGAAAAAAGAAAAACAGGAGTTTTGAAGAAATTTTAATGATTTTGGAGATGAAATCGACTGTTTAACCTTTGAATCTAAGAATAGAAAATCGGAAAGAACTGATTGGGGAAGTTTATGAGAAGTTTTGAGAAGCTTTCGATAAACACGAAGGAGGAGGTGGTCCGTGGAAATGCTATCTCTTTGTCCATCCCTTATCACCTGCAGCTGAGTGGGAACGTATTGGTATCAGCCCTGCTAGGATTGGTACCCGCCTATATCAATCGTGATTTTCAAGAACCTGAATTACTAGGACATTGTGATGACAAGTATCAGTTAAAGTTTTCCTTGGTATAACTAAAATTGTCATCTCATACTAGGGCAAATCTAGGATTTCATGAGAGGGTTTGCAAAAAAAAATAAAAGGGAAAAACAGTAACATGTCATAAAAAAAAAACTACAACAATAGAGAAATGCCCTCAAAATGAAAACTTAAGAGAATTGCCCAGATCTGTTAGCTTTTTCATCTAAGGGTGTTAACTCAAGCATGCGAACTCACACTTGCGCAAATATGACAGTTTTGCCCCAACGCCTTCAGATGATAACACGTGGCGACGAGATGGACGGCAACAATAGTGACACGTGGCACTCAGATTTG
>JAJJMA010310401.1:0-13148 GCA_023529015.1 Papaver nudicaule
GATGCAATCTCCTATCCAGTCAAATGATCAAGCTGAACCAATCTCTGTCTCAACTGTTAACAATGCAGTCTCAGCTCTTCTTTACCTTCTTTTCCTAAACACTCAACCTCAAACTTCTGCTGGCAGTAGTTCCACAGAGACTCAATTGCTGCCCAACAAGTTAGCGGATTCCTTTGCTAATTTGTTGTCTCAGGATAAAGGTGGTTCTAATACTCTTTATCTAGAGTCAATGAGTAAACTAAGTGAGCCTGGGTTAGCGCTGAAACCCGTCGAACTTACTACTGCCGTCTCGCATCTTACTCCTTATGAACAATTCTGCAGCGCCGTCATATTACATTATTGCCTCAGTCTTACCCTTGAGCTTTTCCGCCGGGAACAATTCTGCATTTCTTAATTAAACCAACTTCCTTTGTTCTTCAGGATTTTCAGCGCAATCTTGGTGGCATCACACTGAATGCTCAACTGCAACAAGAGCGTGACAATCTCCGCCATGATAAAGCCATGCTAGAGCAGAATCTAAAACAGAGTAAGGCTCTACTAGAGAAAGAGAAGAAGGAAACTGATCGACTCCGGCATTACTACAACAAAGAGAAAAAGAACACAAAGAACTCCAAGGTTAGCTATTTTGTTCTGTTTTCCCTAAGTATTTTGTATTCCGCTGTTTCTTTTTTCCCAACTTTTAGTCCCTGTCTATTATAAGGTCGCCAGCAACATGATGAGGGTCAATCGAGGCGGGTTAAGATTGAAATAGACAAGCTGATTAACGCTAATGCTAATCAGCGTAACATGTTACTCGATTTTGACCGAGATGTTAGATGGTACCGCCGAGAGTTACGCCATGTCACTGACCTTAATATAAATCTTGACCATCTTCTCAAAGTTTCTGAAGCGGATGTGGCGTGGACGAAGAGTGAACTTGATAACGCCTCCCGCTTAGCTGAACTGGAGCGTAAATCCAAGGAAAAAGCTATTGTGGACCATATGAAGATAACCTCCCAACTAAAGGATAAGGAAGCCACCATTTCACGCTTATCATCTACACTAGTTTGCCGTACTGCTGAAAGAGATACTGCCCGAGATGAAATTCAACACCATAAAGATTTCGCCCAAATCCATGGAGATTGTGCTAGGCAGCTAAATGAGGAGAATAATATCCTTAGACTCAAAATCAAACAAGCCGTTGGCCCCTGTTCTGATCAAGAAGTTTTGAGTAAACTGGATGAAATAAGTATTGACAAAAAGGGTATTCATGAGTATGTTAACGGTTTAGAAGGTAGTTCCTTAGGATTTCAATTTCCCACAAAGTTCCCAATTTGCTACTGCCTCAGCACTAATACTATGTTTTTCTTTATTTCCAGAGAAATATAAGAAGATGGAATCTCAATTGGAAGAGCATACCGCCGTCCTAAAGAACATAAAGAATGTGTCACCAGAATTGCTCAGCTAGAAGGGCAAGTGAAAGATCATCAATCGTGTGGAGATAAGATGCATGCATTAGAGACTGAATATTTGCAGTGTACTAGTAAGATCACCAATTTGGAGAATGACGTTAAGGCTTTCCAAGAGTACAAGAGGAAGTTTGAGGCTGAATCTTCTAAGTCTAACAAACTTCAAAAGATGCATGAGTCCCTCCGGTCTGAACTGAGTCTTGCCAAGAAGTCTGCTCAAACGCAAGAAGAGCAAAATGCCGCTGACGTGAGGATGAGCGGTTTTTTTTGCTATTCAGATGTACTTGGACGCATTTTGCCCTAATCATGGTATAGATATTCCAGCGGACTATGCCCCTGGCCGCCTTCCTTCTGACATGGAAACTACTCTTGCTGCTGCTGAAAATGAAGACAACGCTGAAGATACTGTTCATATAGATAGCGAGTCAGACTCCGGAGAAGAAAATGGTGAAAGTGGTGAAGAAGAGGACGCTGAAGGTGACGAAGATTTGCCGCCAAAAGGTGGAAATTCTCATCAAGATGACGGCAAAGATGCCAATGCTAGTGATGACCAAGACGCTTCTAAAAATCAGGACCAAGACGTCAACCAGCCAAACCAAGGGAAAGGCGCAATTTCCACTAAGGGTGGAAAAGAAGATGATGACATTTTTATTAAGGATCCGAACATGGCTGTTGACAATCCCTTAAAGCCTCCAGAAATGCAATTTTTAAAGGATGATTCATTCTCCAGCCACCAAGTGTAATTTTAGTTTTTCTTGCTTTTGTTTATCATGAGATGCGTTTATGCCTCCCACTCTTTTGTTATCAACTTTAATGGATATATGTTAAGCGTTAAAATTTTTCTTTTCTCTTGCTTCCGCCGGTCTAATCGAATCCATTTTAGTTTCAATGATGAGCTGACATCATTTTTTCTGACCACATCGCACCCTTTCGCTATACATTGTTACTTGTGCCCGTCGGCGATCTATTATAAGTGGTTGGTTAACCAAGAGCCGTCCCTACAGGGAGTTCTCTTGGAGTTTTATACTTTTCTGCCATCACTTACAGATCAAGAAGTAACGCGCCAGGAGTTATAGCACCAGTTAGCCAGATTTACTGTTATTCAAAGCTATGATCATTGAAATCTAAAATGTTTCGTTATCTTCTGCGTATGTGACTACTTGAACCTTGTAAGTTTTCGTGGCAAATTTGCCTCAGTAAATGGCTATTGAGCCTTGCAGATTTTATGGCAATTTTGCCTCAGCGTATGGCTATTGAGCCTTGCATATTTTCTTGGCACTTTTGCCTCAGCGTATGGCTATTGAGCCTTGCATATTTTCTTGGCAATTTTGCCTCAGTATATTTGTCGCCGTATGTAAATGATTTGAATAACACAATAATTTGTTAACGGGGTTCAGAGGGTAAGAGCAAACCTACATCCCCGGATCTTATTTGCTGCAAATTACAAAAGCTAATAAGACTTCTTGGGTATTATGCCCGCCCAAGACTTCGGATTTTACATGCAACCTTATGGATAAAACCTCTTAATAAACTTGGCATTCCATGGATGCTCAAGTTCTTTACCTTGCTCATCAACTAACACATAAGCTCCACTACCCGCTACACGTTTGATGACATAAGGGCCTTCCCACGTTGGTTCCAGCTTCTTACACCCTTTCTTCTTCTGATACGGCGGTGGCCTCCCTTAATACAAGGTCACCAGGCTGGTATTCTCTTGGCACGACACGCTTATTATACTCCCTGGCTAGACGACGATGATAATTTTCCATATGAGTCAAAGCGATGAGCCGCTGTTCTTCCAAGTCATCTAGTTTCGCCAAAATTAAGTCTGTATTGAGATTCTTCTCCCAAGCTTCATGTTTTGTCGTTGGCAATATAACTTCTGATGGAAGTACCGCTTCTGCACCAAATGTGAGTAAAAAGGGAGATGCTCCAGTTGCCTCTCGGATTGTGGTTCTGTAAGACCATAAGACATTATGAAGATGCTCACACCATGCCTTCTTGTGTCCCTCGACTCTCTTTTTTAACCCCATTCCTATTGTTTTGTTTGTGGCCTCCGCCTGCCCGTTGCTTTGAGGATAAATAGGAGTGGATTTTCCTAGCTTAACGCCGTATGTAGCCAGCAGGTTTTCAATATTCTCGCCGACCAACTCCTTCCCATTATCAGCGCAAATTTCCACCTGGTCACCAAAACGACAGAATATATTTTCCCATATGAATGTAAACACTTCTTTTCCTGTTCTTTGTCTAATTGCCTTGGCTTCACACCATTTAGTAAAATAATCTGTTGCCACAATGATATACTTTCGTTGTCCCGATCCTAGTGTTAGCGGTCCGATGATGTCAATCCCCCACTTGGCAAAGGGCCAAGGACTTAATACTGAATTTAGTGAGACTGCTGGCGCCTTTATTTTATTTGCATATAGCTGACAATTCCTACACCGCTTAGCATATTCTGCAGAATCACCATTCATCCAAGGCCAGTAGTAGCCTTGCATTTTTACCTTTAAAGCCAATGCCCGCTGCCCGCTATGATTTCCACAATCTCCTTCATGAATTTCTTACAACAGCTTCTTTCCTTCCTCTCTTGATACACATTGTAACAACGACCCAACAAATGATCTTCTATATAATACGCCCTATCTCAACTCATAATTTCCTGACCTGCTTATAACCTTATGCGCTAGCAGTTTGTTTCCAGGAGTGGTGAGATGTTCTAAGTAATATCTGATAGGAGTCCTCCAGTCTGTTTCCGCTGATTCTTCGATGTCTACCGCCAAAACTTCATGTTGCCTTCTTTCTTCTATTGACGACATCTTTAACCTTTCAATTGCTATTGCCGGTACTTCTGGATCCGCCATCATAGAAGAGATAAATGCCAGCGCATCAGCATGTCTGTTGTCATTTCTGCATATATGTCTAAATTCGATGCCGGTAATTTTGTTAGCGTATTCTCTTGCCAGTTGTAGGTACTTTTTAGTGAACTATCATGTGCCTCATATCTTCCTAGGATCTGTCGAATGACCAACTGGGAATCACTAGTTAAACGGATGTTGCTGATGTCCATCTCGATTATGAGCCTCATAGCGTGTACTACCGCTTCGTACTCTGCTTCATTGTTTGTAGCTGGAAACTCTAATCTAAATGAATGAACTATCCTTGAACCCTTTAGCGAAATAAAGACTATGCCAATTTCTTTGCCTTCTTTATTAGCTGAGCCGTCAACGTATACCTCCCACTGATTTGGATCTCTTTTCAGTAAGTCCGGAACTCCTTCATCTGGATCTTCCTTCTCCATGAATGGGATGTCTTCAGTTTCCTCTTCTTCTTCTTTGAGCTGTTCTGATTTCATACTTGACGCCGAACTGATCTATCTGGGCATTCCATTTTGCAATACGCCCTGCTCTTTGAGAACTATGAAGAATGGCTTCAATGGGAGTTTTGGTCAGTACCGTTATGGGATGAGCATGAAAATAAGGGCGAAGTCTGCTAGTGGCGAAAACCAGAGCTAGTATTAATTGCTCTATCTTAGTATAATTTTTCTCAGCGGGTTGTAGAGTTCGACTAATATAATAGATTGGTGTCTCTCCTCCTTTTGTCCGCACCAAAACTGCACAAACCGCTGATGATGTGGCCGCCAAGTAAACTCTCAACTCTTCTCCATGTTCCGGCGGCTGAATAGTTGGTAAAGTGGCTAAGTACTTCTTTATTCCCTGAAAAGCAACTTCATGATCATTCGTCCAATTGAACTTCTCTCCTTTCTTCAGCATTTGGAAAAATAATTTGCACTTATCAGAGAACCTAGATATAAATCTGTTAAGAGACGCTAATATGCCATTTAAGCGCATAACATCTTTCAGGGTTACCGGCAAGGGCATTTCCAAAATGGCTTTGACTTTGGCTTGGTCTGCCTCCACTCCCTTTTTTGTGACGACATAACCCAAAAACTTTCCAGAGGTGACGCCGAATACGCACTTTGCTGGGTTGATCTTCAACTTGGTTACTCGCATATGATCGAAAATTTCTTTCAAATCTTGCACGTGATCCTTCTTTTTCTTGCTCTTGACCAACATATCATCAACGTATACCTCCATAGTTTTACCTATCTATTTTTCGAACATATCTTGGGCCATCTTTTGATATGTAGCACCAGCATTCTTGAGACCAAATGGCATTCTTGTGTAGCAAAATAAACCTTTAGTAGAGAAAAAGGCTATGTGTCGCTGATCTTCTTCTGCCAGCGGTATCTGGTTATATCCAGAATAATCGTCCATAAAAGATAGTAATTCATGCCCAGACGTGGCGTCGACAGTCTGATCTATGCTTGGTAACGGAAAGCTATTCTTGGGACACGCCCTATTCAAGTCGCTGAAATCGATACAAATTCTTACCCCTTTATTCTTCTTAGGAACCACCACCATATTAGCTATCCACTCCGGATATTGGACTGGTCTAATGATTCCAGACGCCCTCATCTTATCAATTTCTGCCTCTACCGCCTCCTTATACGCTGGTGCCAACTTTCTTGGGCGCTGCTTGAATGGCCTGATCTTTGGATCTATATCCAACCTATGGCATGCAGTTTCTGGATCAATACCAGACATCTCATTCATGCCCCAAGCAAAAACATCCACATATTCTTTTAGTAAAGCTTCTAATTGCCGAGATTCTTCTTCATTCAATAAAGTGCCGATTTTTACTACCTTAGGAGTATCTTCCTCGCCTATGTTGATCTCCCTTGTAGGTTCTACCGCTGTGAAGTGCAATTCTGGCTCTCCCATAGGCGAAGGCTCCTTTAGTTGCTATAAGGGTGCGGCTGAAGGACTTGCTGTGGAGTCACCCTCCTTTACATAAAGAATATATTTGTTAGGGTCGGCGACTAATGCGTTTATTTCTTTAGTCTTGGTTGCTTCTTTAATCTGCTTCTTTTTCTCATTCACCCTGGACTTTCGAGTTTCACGCATCTTGAAGTCTACTTCATTGCATGCCTTTGCCGTAGATGAGTCACCAATGTATTCTGCTACCCCTTCTGGAGTTGGAAACCGCAACTGCTGATGATAGGTCGAAGGTACTCCCTTGATGATGTGTAACCATGGTCTGTCAAGGATTGCTGCATATGGCGAATCTACATCCACAACACAGAAAGTAGTATCCATGACCAAGGTCTTGCACGTGACAACTTTCAACTTCACCTCTCCTTTAGGCTTAGATGCAATCCCGTTAAATCCATAGATACTGTATGTGGAAGGAATTAACGGCTCTACCGGTTCTTCTTTAGAATCCATGGCCTGGTACGCTGAGTTGAAAAGAATGTCAACAGAACTTCCTGGATCCACCATCACTCTTGGGACTTTGAATTTTCCTATTTGGATGGTTAGTACCAATGGATTCAAATGACTTCTTGCCTCAGGTGATAATTCTACCGCCGAAAAACTGACTGGCTTTTTCATCCATTCTAATAGTGGGCTGTTCTTGACGGCGACACTGAAAATCTTCTTACCATCTCCATCCCTCTTATGAATCCTTGACATTACGTTATTATGGAATTCAACTCTACTGATTGTTGAATGCACTATAGAAAAATAATTTAACTCTTTGAGATCACGCTGAACTTCTACTTCAAAAACTTCGGGCTTTGGTTGTACAACCTGGGCTGACTGAACCTCCATTGGTGGCGCTGGAGGTAATTCCAGAAAATCTTGGAATCTTCCCAGGCGGATGAATCGGTGTACTTCCCTCTGAACTCCTATGCAGTTTTCAGTTGAATGACCATGAAATTGATGAGATTGGCAGTACTGAGTAGTATTTGAAATGAGATGCATTGGATTTCCTCTATTAAAAGGATAACGGATTTCATTCCTTGACCCCGAGCTCTCTATCTGTCCCCATGCATCAGTATATGTGACACGCAATTTTGGTAGTGTGGCGTCCTGGAATTCTGGGTACCCTGGTTTTCTTTCGCCTAATCTTCGATTGTCATTGTTGAATCTTCTATCACCATTGCCTTGTCGTCGGTTGTCATATCCTCCTCTGCTGTCGCCGTAATTCCTTCTATAGTTGCTGGCGTATCTGCCTCTATTATCATATCCTCCTCTGTTGTCTTGATCATCTCTTCCTGCATAAGTATCTCTTTTTCCCTGATTCCACTGCTGAGTGTTATTCTGCTGATACTGTTGTCGCTCCTGTGGCTGCTGATATGGAACGACTGCCGCTGAGGGTGTTGCTGCTGCTGCTTCCAATTTTTTGTGTTCCTTTATAATCCCATTCTTTTCTTGCTTCTTCTTGTTCTTCTGGCAACAAGTTATTGATAGAATGAGCATGCTTTGCCCTTTCTTTCCTCTGGCGTTCTTCTTCCTCTTGCATTTCTTCATATATCAACCATTCATTTTGTCTAGCTCTCGATTCTCCTATATCTGCCGCTGGAGTCCAATATAAATATTGGAACATCTTATCCGTTGTTTCCATTGAGCTAATAAATGCCCGCATCTTTTCTTTGTCAGAGACCGCCGACCCCACTTCACTACAAAGTTTTCTCCACCTCATAATATGACTTCTACACGTTTCCATGGGTCTTTTCTTATTGTTAAACAACTTTTCTGCCCCAGGGCGTACTCTCTTGTTTTGAATATAATTTGCTATGAATTTTTCCTCCAATTGTGCGTATTTCTCAATTGACTTCTCTTCCAAACCGCCGAACCAAGCCAAGGCTTCATCCTTGAGAGAAGCGGCGAATGACATGCACATTATTGGATCTGAGCCGGTCCATGCTGTTAAATCTCTCCTGTAGCATTGTAAGTGTAGGGTTGGATCTCATGTACCGTCGAAGATTGATGTAAAAGTTGGCATATTAAATCTCTTGGACACATATCCGTACGTAATTTCATCTACAAATGGTGTCTTTTTTGCTTCTGAAATTGCCTTCTTTAATTTCTCATCTTTTGGTTGGCCTGTGGCTTTCGCTATCTTCTTTTCCATACGGCGTAACTTCTTTGCCACATATTCTTGTATATCGTCCAATTTACCCGAGTCAGCGCAACTTTCCTCGCCATGATTAGATTTTCCGGTCTTCTTACTTCCTTCTTCCTTTTTCACTGTAGATGCCGCCACTTCTGGTCTTGTAGATCTGCTTTTTTGAGCTTTGTGCACTGTATGAGTTGAGCGACTTCTGCTACGACTTTCTATTAACTGCCTATGCTGCTCTGCCAATTGTAAATTGCTTTGGAGGATAATATCCATCTGTCTTTGCATCTGCAATTGCATCTGAGCTTGATTTATGGTGCTTTGTTCAAAGAACTTCTTCAGCATTTCTTCAGTAGCGCTAGTGGATCCTGTTTTTCCTTCTGACACTGTTATTGGCGCCGTTCTTGATGTTCCAATAGCTTCCACCATTCTACTGCTACCTGCTATCTCCTTTGAAGTGTTGCCGGTTGCCCTTGGAAGTAAACCATTAGTGTTGAGGCTGCCACCTACTGCCCTTGATAATCCTTCAACTGCAAGAGACGTGTCGCCGGGAATTGTTGTTTCTTTGATGGTGCTGTCATCCACTGCTTTTCCTTTGCTTTGTGCAGGAACTTCTTCTTCCTCATCTTCTTCTGGTATCCCATCCAAGTGTGTTATATCTTGTATCAGAACAGTATCCACAGCCGTTGTCTGTTGATGAGGTGCTGCTGTCTGCACTGCTGCTGTTTGCTATTGTTCTGGTGTTGGCGTTGTTGGCTGTTGTTGCTCCATCACTGGTTGTGGTGTTGTTGTCTGTTGACTTGCATTGCCGCTCAAGAAAAAATCATGTGCAAAACCTAGCGGTGGTACCGCTGAACTCCTCAAGTTATGCCGATTAGGAAGGGGTACAGACTGAGCGGGTATGGGGAACTTTGGAGATTTACTTGTTGACGCCGTACTTCCTTTCCGCTTAGTCGTCATTTTGTGTCCTGCGTAGAAAACAACAAAAGCACTTCCTGACAGTATTAAGCTAGCTTGACTGTTAGCAAATGCCAAATTCGTTAGTGGAGGTGGTTGAGCAATTTCTGATAAAGTAGAAAACAAACAAAATAGCTCAGAACTATAGCAGCAATGTTTGCAGAGCATGACCTAATCTTGTCGGCAGTTGAAAGAAAAACCCCGAAATTTTGAAAACTCATGGAAACCCTAAAAACACCAAAGTTTGATAACCATATTCATATCATAGATCAAAATCTGTACGGCACTGAGATTTTGCTAATGACTTTTCCCAAAACTTTTAATCTGAAACTCATACTATGACATGTAAAATAAAAAACGCCAACATTAAGCCTAACTACCAAAATGCTATCTGCCAAGAATCATATTCAACATGGGAATCTTTTCATCATCCTAGACTCATAATGACATATACAAGCTTATCAAAGAAAGAAAAATTTTATGACAACTAAACATAAAACCTTTGTGACATGCTCAAGCCTAACAGAGAAAGAAAAGGTTGAAATTCTAGTTTTTGAACCAACATCTTTATGAATGAAAAACAACAATCTCTTTGTTTTATAAGTTAAGAAGGAAAAATCATGTTATGCCATTATGAATGAGAAGAACCACATCTAAACACAACTATTAACATACTAATGACGCCCAACACAATTTAACAGAAAGGTTTTTCAATGGTTTTATAAGGGCTGACAGCAGCAATACGTTCAAAGACTTCTATAAAAGGGAGATTTTAACAAGTTTACCGTCATACTTATGGTTAAGAACTACCAGCAGCATATGTACTATTAAGACACCCTTAATCATGTTAAAGACATTCAATACTTCCTAACACAGGAGCCTTTTAAGGTTCAGCCTCCTTAAACAATAGTAAACATACTCACAACTCCTATAAAGGGAAAGTTTTAACAGCCATCAAACACAGCAGCATAACCAATACTTAAAAACCTCATTACCACACAGAATAGCTTAAGTTTCGTTAAAACAAGAAGAATTTTTTTTGAAAACACAGGTTCAGACCTCTTCTAGCGCCAAAATGTAGTTGGTAAAATCCCCATAGTAGAGATTTTACCAATACACCCCTATTTAATGACCATAAACACAACACAAGAGAGATATTTGGAGTAGAGCATCATTAACATATATAACTGCAATTGAGCATAAACATGAAATATAGACTTGAATAGAAACCATAAACACAGCACATAGTTAACACTCAAGATTAGATCAATATTAAAATGATTCCTTGCATCTCACCTTGCAAAGGATTAACACTCTACAGCAATCTAAAGATCCTACCACAAGTTTGAGCTAATTAAGGAGAGTAAGAAAGATCTCTTCCTCTCAGTAAATCAAACCCTAGCAATCACTTTTCCAACCCCTCTCTCCAGGGCCGTACTCAGCCTTATATAGGCGTTAAATACATAATGGAGTACAGCTAATAAGTACAAATCCCTCTGATACTACTTGTCTTCAACCTAACATCTTCAATACGCCGTCCTTCTTCAATATCTCAGCGCCTCTTCACTTCATCTTCAGCGTCCTTCCCCTGTATTGGATAAGATCGATGACTCGAATTCCACTGAGTCAACCAGTCAACTCTGACAATTCGACCGTTCTGCTCAGAGTTAAATGCTCAACCAACTTATTCAGCTTTTGTCGAGGTCGTGCCGCTGACACTATCTTGAAGTATGCCGCTATGCCCAAATATTTCCCCGCGTCCTTTCTCTGTGGGTGACTACCACTGATGGATGCCGTTGTTGCCATTCCCCATTCTTAAGGATACCCTTTTAATACGAAATCTTCCCTTCAGCGTCTCAAATTGGCTTAAGGCATTTTCTACACCTACATGCGTTTTCCACGAATACAAACGTTGACTAAGCCGTTAAAATTTATCCGTTACACGCCGTGGTTTAACAGGAGCAAAAGTTGTTGGATCCGTTACGGTAGAAGGACAGGTGGCAAGCGCTGAATCGTTAGAAAATAGATTCCATCTGTGTATTCCGTTACTTTAACAGTTAGAGTATCAGTTAGGCAGACGCAACGGTGCAGGCTGTTTCGAAACAGTTACGAAAACTGCCAGCTGGCTAACGGATAAACCGTTACTGCACAAAAACACCGTTGGATATAATGTTACAGTTAAAAGTTGTTGAATCAGTTACTGCCCACCATAACGGGTAGACCGTTACAGTAGGTTGCCACGCGACACGGTATGATGGTATGTCTCATCCGTGACAATAATTACTGCAACAGATGCATGTGTTGTTGTAATTATAATTACACCAACGGCAGATCCGTTGCTGAAATTATTGTAACACCAATAATAACGGCGTCCCGCCAACGGCCACTCGCCGTTGCTTTTATTTTTTGCAACGGCCCAGGGACGTTGCTAAAAAGGCAATTTCGTGTAGTGCGATCCGTACCTTGTTAGCTATAGTAGGATCATATAACTTATAGTTAGAGCAACTTGATGTCAAGACAACTTTCTTACATGGTACCTTGGAGGAGGACATTTATATGTCACAACCTGAAGGTTATGTTGTTGCAGGTAAATAAGATTATGTATACAAATTGAAGAAATCATTGTATGGGTTTAAGAAATCACCCAGATAATGGTATAAGAGATTTGATACATTCATGAAGAGACAAGGGTTTACACACAGTCTTCATGACAGTTGTGTGTATACAAAGAAGCTTCACGATGATTCCTTAATGTTTCTACTTCTATACGTGGATGATATGCTCATTGCTGCGAAAAGCATGGTGGATATAGATAAGTTGAAGGCTCAACTTAGTATGGAGTTTAAGATGAAGGATTTGGGGGCAGCTAAGAAGATACTTGGAATAGAAATTCAAAGAGACAGAAAGATGGGTAGATTGTATCTCACACCGAGACAATATCTGGAGAAGATTGTTGAGAGGTTTGGAATGCAAGATTCAAAGCCTATGAGTCTACCATTGGGTGGTCATTGGAAGTTGTCCATGAAGATGAAACCAAGTTCTGAAGCTGATGAGGAGTACATGGCTCATGTTCCATATGCGAGTGCAGTTGGTAGCTTGATGTATGCAATAGTTTGTACATGACCAGACATTGCACAAGCTGTTAGAGTTGTCAGTAAATTTATGAAAAATCCAGGTAAACAACATTGAATAGCTGTGAAGGGGATACTGATGTATCTAAAGGGCACGCTAGATGTTGGGTTAGTTTATCAACAAGAAGTTGGTAAAGAACCACAAGTAAGTGGGTAAGTGGATTTAGATTATGCGGGTGATGTAGATCGATTCAGATCAACAATATGATATGTGTTTACGTTGGCTGGTGGTCCAATAAGCTGGAGGTCGTCATTGCAATCAGTTGTGGCTCAATCAACAACGGAGGCTGAGCTAATTGCACTAAATGAGGCCATGAAGGAAGCTACTTGGCTTAAAGGCTTGATTGGAGTTTTTGGAGTCAAACAAGAATGCATAAATGTGTATAGTGACAGTCAAAGTGCTATAGATTTGATGAAGCATGAAGACTTTCATGGAAGAGCAAGGCACATCAATATGAGGTATCATTTTGCCCGAGATACCGTAGAAGGTGGAGAGTTTTCAGTACTGAAGATTCACACAAAGGATAATCCTTTACACATGCTTACGAAGGTGGTACTGGTTAGTAAGTTCAAACATTATTTGAACTAAATCAACACTATACCAATGTAGGCACCGAAAGTTGCAATGTGGTGACGATGAAGTACGTGAAGT
>JAJJMA010310454.1:0-14503 GCA_023529015.1 Papaver nudicaule
TTAACGGTGGGTTCTCAGATAGTGGACAAGGTCATCAGGAACCTACAACGGGCAAAAATTCTGCAAATGCTATGCCTAAAATCTGAACACAAGTTTTCTTGGTAGTTTGGCGGGTCTTGGGGTATAACTGAAATGTAAGCTTCAAAAATTGTTTGTGCAATTAGTGAATGAATATTCTTACCTGGGAATTAAGATTCATGTGCGGACTTAGCACGCTGTGGTAGTCGTAGATAGTAATTGTTCTTTCAGTTTGATAATTTTGCTGTGTGTATGTTAGGCATAAACTTTTAATATACATAGTTCATTCTTCCAGTGAACTTTACTTGCAGGTACTAGAACCCTATCCTCTTATTTAGTGGTTACATCTAATGATATCCCTTTGTGTGTACTTGGACTTCTTACTGAAAAGGTAGGATACCCCTTTGAATAACTATCTCTCTTAGAAAATGGGTGCCTACAAGACACATTTTTGCAATAGAGTATACTTGAAATATTTTATAGCATTAGAGTTTTTTCCTTTTTTTGTTAATTTTCTTTTTCTGTATTCATTTGGTGTGTTTGCATTTAGGACTACAGTTTGATAATCATCCTCTAACAGTGTCATCACTGTATCTACTTGAGCACAAACTTAAATTGCCAATGGAAACTTTTATATTCGAAGAAATATGTATAGAACTGAGCCAGATGGACCTCCATAGAATTGGCTCAATAATCTCTGCCGGTATTTGGATTTTTTTCTGGATTCCAAATAGCCAAGTCGTTTACCCATTTATTTTTTGTAACATCTCATCTGCTAATTTCCATTTTTGACTATTAGTGGTTTCAATTCTTTCTTATCTTTCAGGAGAAACAGAAGTGTCGCAAGAGGTATCGTGATGATGTTGAGGAGCTGATATATGGTGGGGCTCTTGGCAGTAAAAAAAAGGTCATGGGTTTAATTTTCCATCAGTGACACATCTTTCTTCATATTCACGACCATGGCATGAAGGTAAAATTGCACCTAATTTGGTTACACTCGAGCCTTGATAGAGCATTATCTCCACTAGATAGGAATTGTTTATACCATGTTGTATATGTAATTATTTGACTTAAACCGAACGACCTAAAAGTCATGCATACAATGAACTGTAATCTCAAATTTGGAATTACGGAGTAGCGTAAGCTATTTATAACTGAGGTGAATTAAGAAAACATAGGTACGAAAATTCTTAACCTGGAATTTGGAGAATGCAAGAAGCATGTATTTCAAGTACATTTGATTAATACCAATTTCATTCTCTCGGCTTTTGTCACTATTTGGTAAAAAGAGGAATATATTGTTGTTTTTTTTTTTAAGAAAACACTATTTAGACCTCTTCACTTCAGATCCATAATTTTTTTTCTCTTTTTTACTCATTTACCTTCTTGGAATTTTGCTAAGAGCAAATGGGTTAGAGGTGGCAGATGTGGAGGACGATATAGGTATAAGGTTGGCTCTGTTGATTGATGGGACCAGACTCAATCCCTTGACATCAGGTATGTCATAAACCAATGACATTGGGGTTGCACCCTATCTATGTGATTTATAGTTCCACCTTATATCTGCAACGGTGCCCACGCCATCTTTGAAAATTGGACTCCATCAAAACAATGATGTTAGCAAATCCTCTGGAACTGAAAAAGGTGGAAGGCTTAGTTTGAGACTAGAAACTAGCTAAGGTAGCCAAGGAAGATGTTATATTTACTAGATGATTTTAACACTACAGCTGGCCAATTCATGTTAGTGGAAGAAATAATTTTTAAATTATTTTTTCCCTTTCTTTTAATGATGTGAATTTTGTCTGATTGAGGTGTTGCAATGGACCATGGTTACACATCAATTCTACCGAAGAAAATAAGGTGTTTCTTACTTTGACACTGTATGGAGACGCAAAAATTAAAATAGCTATTTCTAAATCTTACAAGTAGAAATCTTTAATTTATGCACGCAAAATTTTCAATTATGGATAATCAAATTAACGACAGAATCAGAGCAATGAGCATTTTGTTTTCTGATTTTGGGTTGTTTTAACAGCAGTATTTTGGTTCCAAAGTACAACACCCTATGCAAAAGACTAACCGCAAAAACACACATGATTATGTAAGATTTTTATAAAAAATGTACATGCCAAACACAATCCCAAAACATTTGAATGACAGGATTAGGTTATTAGAAGGGAAAAAAAAATGCATCAAACGACCATAAGAGATAGACTCTCCTGCAAGCTTACTTGGAAGTAGAAGTTGAATAATTAATTGATATACCATAAGAAGTGGCCTAATGGTGCCGCTGTGAAATAGCCCGGCACGGGTCACTCCCTAGTATCTATATATAACACCTGGACTGAAGGTGTAAAAGAACTCAAAATGACATACACACTATAAGATCGTCAGACAACACTTAAAAAAACAAGCTAATGTCTCCTAGTATTTGTGACACCAATACCCATCCCTTTGTCCAGTAGTTACTCAATTATGCGACTGAATTAAACTTCTCATATAGTCCAGTAATTCTACAAAATTATGCCAACTAGATCAGCTTAGGGTTTCCGGTAAGTTACTTAATTAAGTACTTATACTATCACATATACAGATACACTCCCTTTGGTAACAAATGAAATGCGAAAAGGGAAACAACAAAATGCTTAAGAGCAAGCACTATGGTGCCTTTTTTTTTGTGTGTTATCCTCAAATATTAGGTCCAAAAAAATACCCTCAAAACCCAACTACTATGGTTGATAGGCGGTCATCGAAAGACCGCCAAAATCTGGGGGTCGGTCACTAAGTGTACGCCCCTAGTCAATGTTTGACCAGTGGCCGCCTGGTAACTAAAAATAGACAGAAACCGCTCACTTCTTCTTCCACTCTTCTATTTTCTCTAAGCCCCTAGTTTCTACACCCTTCACCTCCTTCTTGATTTGAATTCCTTTTAGGTTGAATTTGCGCAAGATTTTTGATGGGTTTGTTGTGTACACGAGACTGATTACTTTGCAACTCTCTATTTTCAATTCCATCCATGATTTGATCCAAGGTGAGCAATTCTAACTTTAGGGTTTTAATTTATTTTTTTTGTGTGGTAGTAATAGAAATCATGATTTTGTGATTGATAAGTTGATGATTGTTTGTTGTAATGGATTGGTTAATGCATTGTGTATGTGATTGGAGTTGATTGATTGATTAATTTCATTTTGTTTGTGAAATTGGAATTTGGTTTATAGGTATGAATGGAATTTGGTTGATGAATGTTTATTGTAATCGAAATGTATGTGTGATAGGTTTGTAATTGTATTGTAATTTGGTTGATGCATGTATGATTTTGTTATTTCGATTGTATGCAATTTATGCCCTGATTTTTGGAGTTGCAAATATTACATTTGTTGTTCTAATGAATTTTTGTTGCAATGCATAATCATGCTTTTATTTTATATGTGTTGTAGGATTCGAAAAATGTGGCCTCGACAGACTTCTCCTAGGCGTACTCAGTTGCATTCTATCATTGAAAGTCTATCAAAAGTTTCGTCTAGAGACAGTAAGCATGATATGCATACAAAGAGAGGTAAACCCATCATTGAGGGTGAAAGGAGACATAGAGGAGGCACAACGGGACACATGGACGTGAAGGAACTTGTTTGGTGCAATGAAGGCGTTGTGGAATTGATCAAGCAATGTGGATTATTTTCGGTCCTTGATGCAAATATCCGAAGCAGAACTTTCCTCGCTTTCTCAATATGCCATCTGAGAGGTGGTGGTACACTACACACACATTTCATTTTGTTGGGTTTTACTCCGTGGGATTTTTCACATCTCTCGGGTCTAAGATTCGGTGGTGACCGAATACTTTTGTCAGAGTGGGATGTGGCTGAATGGAATGATTATGCCCGTTGTAATGTTGATTTTTTGATACATTACCTTAAAGCCGCTCCAGGTACACTAAAGGAAGGCTCTGATATTCCTTTAGATGAAGGTACAAGTGCAAGTGGCACTGGTAGGGGAGGTAGAAGAGGTGGGGGTAGAGGTGGTAATGCTAGTTTTGTGCAAGGCAATCGTTCTCGCAGCAAACGGTTAAGGCGTGATGAGGAATTTGAAGAGGAGGAAGACGGAGATGAAGATGGGATTACACTTTAAGAAGATGATAGAGCTACCAAGGATGGGTGATTTTAGTTACTCCACAGAACCATAATCGGCTGCGGAATAAGTTGTACTACAAGAATACTCTCTCATTGGCATCAATAAAGAAATGGCTAGTGGATCATGCAAAGGACCTAACTATCCCCGCTGAGGAAGTGGCACATTGGTTTTTGACGTACAGCGTAGGAAAAATGTTATTCCCAAACGCCAGGGAAACAGTCAGTATCAAGTGGTTGAAGGTGTTTCAAAACATGAAGGACCTTGATAAATATGATTGGTCAGTCCAGTGTATGCAAGGATTTACTTAAGCTTGAACTACTTTGTGTGCTCAACTACGAAAGGTCCGAGGTTGGAGTGTTATTGGTACATCCTGCAGGTATGTCAATACGATGCTTTGTGACTTTCCTTGGTTTTTGTTTTTTTTTAACATACACTCTAAATAAAGTTGTTATGTACTTGATTTGCAGCCCTGGTTTTGGTGTTATTTTGGTTTGCTACATCCCAACGTGAAGAAAGCTCTGACTCAGAACGATAGGGATCCATGGCCCGGCGCAAAAAGGTATTATAAGGATCGATGGGAGAGCGGTAGTAGTAAGCAAAAAGGACTTGCCAATTTGAGAAATTCACATGGAGTTAGACATCAATTAGATATGCTTAACCATGACCAAGTAGAGTGGCAACCTTGGAAAAAAAAACATATATTTTAACAGTGCCAATATTCTACTTGCTAGACAACTTTCTATTGGGCATAGGGTATTTTTTGATCCAGAGGGTCGTAATGTTATGTACTTGGGAGAGAGGTTCCTTAGGCAGGTAGAGGGAATATGGGGTATACCAATTAATCTGCCCGAAAATATAGTCGGGTTGTCTGAAATCCAGTTGCTCGGAGTTGAGACACCAAATAACGATGGTTGCTACGAGCCTTGCAGTTTAGATGACTATGTGGTATTTTGGAAGGACCGCACTATTGGCCTATACGAAGTAGATGAGGTCCTGAATATCGGAAATGTCGTTCAGGTGAGAAGTGGTGGTGTCCATATCACAGAACCAGGACCGGGTGGTGAGCATTATCCTTTTGTACCACATATGAGTCAGGGCCTTGGTCCAGGTTTCCCTGTAATTAGTCCTCCTTATTTGGATGTCTATGATGGTGTGCAAACAACTAGGGTACCAATCGGGCAAGAGTACATGTCTAAATTCCCAGCACCACAATATGATGCCTCTTCGGGGACGGCGGTAAGTTTTCACCACCTTGAAATATAATTTATGTTGAATAATATGTTCTTAAAATATTTGGATCCTTATGATTTATTGTTTCTCCAGGAGCAATGGCGTGACCGGTTTGTTGCTTTAGAGGTGGCTAGAACTGCCGAACGTATGAGAGCTTTGCACTTAACACATGATATGTACCAGGAGCATCAAAACACAGGGGATGTTAGTTGGTCTATACCTTATAATTGACCAGGGACATACATCGCTTGGTATCACAACCCTTGTCCGGCATATCCGGATTCGTCAAGCTCTCATGGAACCTATATCCCAGAGACTCCTCCTTACCAGCGCGAATGCTTATTGTGTGGGAAGTGATGTTGAAACGACTTCAAACGTCGCTGGACATCCCCCAAACACCTTTGATGGGTCGACTAGTAACCAGGAAGTCTATGACTCGAATTTGATTCCTGCAAATACTTTTACGCATGCTTATATTTACAGTGTGTGATCACTTCAGTCATAATTATGCATAGAAGTCTATGGATGGTCTTGTTGGATAGGTTTAGGCTCACCAGCTAGCTACTCACAGAGAGGAATACAAAAAAAAGGGGTTTCGTCGCGTCAATCGTCTTTTACAGACGTAAAGCGATTTTTTTTGTCAAGGCGCTCCAAATCAGGTTTCGATTGGTCATTTCACTACACAGTGTGGACGTTTCTTGCATTAGTCACTCCAAAAAACAGTGGTCTCATTTTTTGGGTATAAATATATGGCATCTTACCCAACCAAACCACATCTCCTAACTCTACTCACTCATTCACTTTGGTTTAGAGCTTTCGTTTTTAAAATTCTTCTGAATCGATCATGGTTAGGTATAGTGAAGCAGAGAATGAAGCTATAATCCGAAGTTTTTGCATTTGTGTACAAACAAAACGATGTGAGAACTATGCGAGTAACTGTAACTGAGATTTGGGCTCGAGTGATGAGGAAACTAACTGAGCTTGATGATAACGTTAATAACAGACCTGATGGAGCAATCAAGAACAAAGTTAGATCTGCGGTACGTCTCTACATTTTCTATCAGAGATTTCTGTATCAGACAGGTGATGGGCGCTATACAAGATCTAATGTGGTAAGTGTTTTCCATTACATCTATATGTGTTTGAAGTTACCTTGACTCTCATTAAATAAATACTAAATCATCTACTACATGAGACAATGACGGCGAACAGTTATATAGGTACTACTGGAAAACGGTTTTGTTTCCACAATTGTTACCTCATCCTAATCGACGCCTTCCCGTGGATGAACCCAGAACGATACCGCAATGACTACACCAACGAGTATACTGATGACTCAGAGGATGAAAGACGTCATCCTGCCTCATCAGAAGATGCAGATAGTGACGGGAGTACCTCATCAGAAGATGAGGAATAACAAATTATTGTAATGGTTTTGTGGGAATATCACTTTGTAAGCCCTCACGAGACCTAACTCGTCCAGTGGGGTCGCCTAATGGTTCAAAGGAGTGCAAATTAGATAAATAAAGTATTCTGGTCTTATGAAATCATGTTTGTTTGACAGCCAAAACATTAATAAAACTCTAATTTGCATTATCTCGGAATCTAAATTAAATTTTCCATACGAATAAAGTGTTTAGTTGGGGATGGTTTAGTTGGTTTCATTGTGAAAAATCAAATGTTTTTTTTTAAATTAATCTGTAGCGAATTCAACGGTGGATATCAATATAACCGTTGAGAATTAGTGGTTTAGATGGGGTGTAAGAGTGGTGTGAGGAAAAAAAAAGTCAAGCAAAAATAAAATTCGAGGGGCGGCCACTCAGTGAGTGCCAAAAATTGGGCGGCCACCGAAAGGACACAGGCGTACACTGAAAGGCCGCAAGGTGCATACACTGAGTGTACGCCCCTTAAAATCGACATAAACTTGTAGCACATGTGAGACAACTTTTATATTATCTCAGAGGTTTTACACACATTTAAGGTCTTTTGACCTACTATTCACCCAAAAAGGCGATGTCTCCTAGTATCTCTGACACCAATACCCATCCCTTTGTCCAGTAGTTACTCAATTATGCGACTGAATTAAACTTCTCGTATAGTCTAGTAATTCTACAAAATTATGCCAACTAGATCAGCTTAGGGTTTCCGGTAAGTTACTTAATTAAGTACTTATACTATCACATATACGGATACACTCCCTTTGGTAACAAATGCAATGCGAAAAGGGAAACACCAAAATGCTTAAGGAACAACCGTTTTTACGAAACAAGAAGTAGTTTTTCAGGGTTCCTACAAGCTGATTTTTCAAGACACCTTTTCTTGTCCTGCAAAAGAGAGATGATAAACACCTACAAACTTATGAAAAACTCTCTCCTCGGCCAGGAATAAAATGATCATACATTTGCACAGGGCCGGCCTTGGGCTCGTCAATTTTGGGCAGCAACCAAGGTGGGGCATCAAAATGCTTCATCACGGTGGAAGCTATAGGAAAAAAAAATCAACGATGGAAATGAAAAATGAGATATTATCTCATACAACAGATTCAGTTAGCAGATTAATATGGATAGATCAATCACCTTGCAGACTAACACCTGTTATGACATGTGCATATGTTTTCTTTCACCGTTCATGTTAGACCATAGCCATATGGCTTGATTAATCAGGGCCGTGAACACACACTCCTCTATCACCTTCCTTACCTATCTTGCAACTTTATTTGTTTTATACCTAGAGAAATTTGATGAAATGGACCTGGCCGCTTGCGGCTAGGTCCTAAAGGACGGTTAAAAGTGAAACTTTATATAATACCCAAACGACACGTCACATTTAATTGGACCTAATTATCCCTCCAGTTTCTTCATCAGCTTCTTCCTCCTTCTCCATCTCGACCATATCCATCTCCATATACTTTATTTATCGTATTTATCTCATTTCTTTCAAACATCCGATTCAAGTTCGCTCCATTTCTCTCAACAAAACCCTAGAGAAAAAATTTCTTCATCCTCTCCAAATCTCCAAACCTCGATTTTCATTTTATTACTTAAATTTCATCTTCTTAATCTCGTAATTCCGAGATTATTCAGAAATTTATCATTCTTTTAAGCTCAAATTCATCAGATTCGTTCATTTCATCTTCAAAAACCCTAAAAAAATTCAGTGAAAAATCAAAAATGCCGATAAAATTAACACATAATGCAATTTCAGCTATTCTTGGTGGTGATACAAACATAAAACCACTAGTTCAAGTATTAGATATAAGATCTGCTGCACAAAATCGGTTTCGGTTACTTGTTTCTGACTCGGTCTCAGCTTCACATGCTATGTTAACATCTCAGATGAATGATAAGGTGCTTAGTGGTGAAATTCGTAAAGGATCTGTCGTTCAATTGATTGATTATATGTCCAATTGTATCCAAGATCGGAAGTAAGTTTTTCTCAATTTTCCAGTCTGATTTTCCAGTATGAATGAATTTATTAGGTTTTATTCAAATTCCGATCTGATTCTGACTGAGTCGGAATCGTTCCGACTCCGTATCCGATCTGTTTGATTTTGTGTTGGTTAGATCAGCAGTTTCTTAGAATCAACCCTAAGTATTGTCGTTGTGTGTATCTGTTAAGTATCTGACAGATTTCGCCAATGTGTGCTGCCGTTTGACGTAGATTACTAAGCATGTATGTTTATGAATGATATTTTGAATGCTTGCTTGGTCTATGAAGTAGAATTTGTGTAACAGAGCAAAGTTAGTAAGAAAACATGGAGTTGAATGCTTCCTAGGATACCCTTCCATTGCATTTTGCTTTGTATTGTTTGATTCTTGGAGTTACAAATGATGACGGATCTGATTGGATTTTTTTCCGTGTATTAGTCACTACTTATACCTGGGTTTTATCAGTGTTTAATTCCTGCAATTGTTTAATTCCTGCAATTGTGTGGGATGAATTTAATTCCTGCAATTATCGACACTTATATCTGGGTATTATTAGTGTAGTCAGTACTTATACCTGGGTTTTATCAGTGTTTAATTCCTGCAATTGTTTAATTCCTGCAATTACCACAGTTATACCTGGGTTTTATCAGTGTTTAATTCCTGCAATTGTTTAATTCCTGCAATTACCCCAGTTATACCTGGGTTTTATCAGGTACTCTTGAAGTTACATAACCACTAATACATAGCATCATAACCACTAATACCCAGGTATAACCAGTTATATACACACTTGTACCTGGGTTTAATCAGTTTTATTTACAACTTCTCGAAAAACATAAGTAATCTCCCCCTTACTCTGTTTAGCATATCAAAAATAAAGCACTTATACTCAGGTACTGTCAGTGTTACGATACAAGTAGTGTTGTCACCAATTATACTGTTTATGCTGGTGTTCTATTGATGTATCTTTTGTTTTACAGGTTTGCTGCAGGAAATGCTTCGTTCCACTAAAACAGGCGACTCAAAATTAACCTGGAAGGTATGTTAACATGCTTTGGACATTCTAATTGCAGTCCTGTGTGCCATGTGTATCCCTTTTGTATCAAACTGTCTACAATTTAATTTGAATTTGTACTAAACTTCAATAATGTGTGTTTGTAGTAATGATGATAAACATTTTGATGTTGAAAGTTGAAACTGGTGATTTCATTTACTAATACCAGCTGTCTCTGCAATTTTCTTCATAGAAGCTACTGCTATATGCCTTCTGTGATTTTACTGGCTGGAGGATTCTTTTCCAGCTGTCTCTGCAATTTTCTTTCTACTACAGCAAGAACTTCACCTATTTCACCAACTCCTACTAATACATCAACTCCTACTATTTCACCAACTCCTACTATTACATCAACTTCTACTATTACACCAACTTCTCCTATTACATCAACTTTTACTATTACACCAACTGCTACATCAACAATTTTTGTGTTAATTTCTACTACTGTTGCTGTAGATGGTTGCTTTAGATGCAGATATCCTACAGTTGAGCTAGTGGTGCTGAATGTAGTGACAGCTTATGTTCCTTTTTGGTGTCATTCCTTGCAAGCTTTACAAAATATACATGTCTGCAATTATATATATTTCAAGACTTACAGAGTACAAGTTGGCAGAGAACAAGATTACAAGATTGCAAGCTTTTTAAGTTTGGCTAAATGTTGAATGACAGGAGGTTTTTGTTACTTGTTGAACTCTGCAGTGTATCAAGAGTACAAGACTACAAGCTTCTATTGTGTGCTCAACCACTATATTTTTCTGCACCAACTATCCTGTTGCTACTTTTTCAACTGTTACTGTGTGCTATCTCACTTGCTCCTGCTACTACAGCAACACCTCAAATGTGTTGATGCACTGATTGGAAATGAGTGGAATACTGTTGCTGCACTATCTCAATTTGTTACTGCTACACCAACTCTGCACCAACTACTACTTACTGCCCCAATTTCATGCTTCATACTGCTGCTGCAGCTACTTTCTCTGCATCAACTACTGATGTTGCACTTACTCTGCTGTTGCACTTACTCTGCATACCAGTTGATGAAGAAAATTGCAGAGACAGCTGATGAAGCTACTGCTATATGCCTGCATCATCACCAACTACTACAGACACCAACTCATGGATTTTTCTTCCATCTGCATCTCTGGTTAGTATATATTTCTACACCAACTACAACTCCCTACAACATATTTCTTCTACTGCACCAACTACTTTTTGCTGTCTGCATCACCATCTGTTGCTACACCAACTCTGGATGTGATTTCTACTGTTTTCATCTATATTTGCTTCACTATTGCTGCATTCTTCAACTCCACCAACTACTGCACCTACTCTATCTACTTGCACCAACTATTAGTACAAAAAGCTCTTTGTCAGAACATTAAATCTGATGGTGCTGCGTGGCTTTATCGTGGATTCAACATTTCCTGTGTTGTAATTATTGTCTACTGTGGTCTCTACTTCGGATTATACAACTCTGTAAAACAGAGTATCTCTGTTTCCAAAAACAGAGCATCATGGAGTAGAAAAACGAAGTAAAGGAAGAGATGGATTCTATGTAATATTTATGGGTATATATGTAACTTTAAACTACATTTGCTGACTGTATTTGTTGATTTTTTTGTTTAAATGGACAGTAAGGATAAGAAAACAGTATCTTTGTTTATTCTGTCCATATGATCAAGTTCAGCTTTTGGCTGTCTTTTACATAAAGTTCTCCACAAAATTGGTCCTTCGGACCAATTTTGTGTTATACCTACTCTCCATGTTACATTCCTTAATCAGCTACCAGTAATGGTATTACTGCACCACCATCACCAGAAAAAATTCAAAGTGAACATATACGTTGGTGGTGACATAGTCGAACCTTACGGCTAAAGGGGCAACATTTTTTGTGGCTGCTTTGGGCATCATCAATGTCAGGGCCGGCCCTGCATTTGCAGAGAGGAGGCTGTCAAAGTACAAATAAAATGGGTGTCTTTCAAGGGGGTCTTACCTTATCAGTAATGACTTGGCTTGAGAGGGATTCAAAAACACCATCACTAGCAATCACACAACGAAAAGATGATCTGGACTAAACTGAAAAACTTTCACCTCAGGAACACATTAACAACAATCTTCTTAGCAATACTATCTTCCAGACTCCTAGTAAGCTAGATCTACAAAAAAATTGGCCATCAGCGACAAATCTAGTCGTCACAAAATATACCATTTTCGTCGCTAATTCTTTTTACTGATAAAATATTTTTCTCGCTCGAGTTGTTGGCAAATGCATGTCGCTAGATGTATACAACGACATAAATTTAATTTCGTCGCAAAATATTTTCTAGCGACAAAATAAAATTTTGTGGCTGAGAAAAGGAATTTTTGCGACAAAAACAGTATATTATCGCAAATAAAAATTATTGGCGACGACATAATTTTATCGCGTACTTCATTATTTTGCGACCAAATTTATTTTTGACGGTAAAGGAAATCTTATTGCGACGCAATATTCTGCAGCCAATACATACGAAGGGCAATGACTATTTGATATGAAACATACAAGCTTGCCTCTTAATTTTGTAGCTAAAGGGAACAACTTTATAAACCTACCTAAATTTGACCCCGTGATCGAGTATTCAGCCCCATGAAAAAAATATTCCGACGGATGTTGTATAGTAAAATCGGAAAACCCCTTATAGAAAAAAACTATTATACCCCTAACAAAGTTATATAACGTCTCACCCAAAGCTAAAATCCTTATAATTTCTCTTCTTCTGTCTTTCTCCTTCCTCCTCCCTCCTCCCACTGTAAAGATAATTGGAACTAGCAGCGCCACCACCGCCACCACAAATATCAACGTCGCCGCCGCCGTCGGAAAAAAATTGGTAGATCTGAGAGATTTAGCGATACGAGACTGTAATAGCTGTGTCTGGAAAAGATTAATGATTGGAACCTTAAGAAACCAACGAAACTAAATTTCAATTGATTAGTTAGAGCTTAGATTTTCATTGATGTGTTTTGCCATGAGGACTTGAGAGAGCCTCCGACGGGAAGAGAACCAGCTGAACAGAATTCGCAATGGTTTTTGATTTGTTGGGGTTAGTAACACCATTACAGAGCTCAAGGAAATGAAAAATAACCGACAACTGAAAACAGAAGCAGAGGCGGCTTATAAATGAGACAGACCAACGACTAGACAGGCTGTCGTGAACAGTAAGAGACACGTGGAGAAAGATAACAGATGAGGATAAAGACAGACGGATAAAATACTAAGGGCTGTCTAATTCAGTGATGATAGCCTTATGGCTACTACCCCCCCTCGAGCACAAGGTGTCTGGAGAAGATAACTTGAGCTTGTCACGTAAAAGCTTAAACCTTGGTCCATGAAAGCCTTTGGTGAAAATATCTGCAGTTTGATCCTGTGTGTTGATGTAGCTGACCTGAATAGTTTTGTGCTTAACTAACTCTCTGACATAATGAAAGTCCACCCTTAAACTCTTCATCTTAGTGCTCATAGCTGGATTAGAAGCAAGATGTAGAGCACTCACATTGTCACAAGAGATGTCTGGTGGATCAGAAAGGAAGAAGTGCAGGTCTTTAAGTAATTGACAAATCCAAAACATCTCTGCTGCTGCAATTGCAAGAGCTCTGTATTCAGATTCTGTAGAAGATCTGGAAACTGTAGCTTGCTTTTTAGCTGACCATGAAACTGGATTAGAGCCAAAGAATATGATGAAACCACCAATAGATCTGCTGTCAGAGATATCTCCAGCCCAGTCTGCATCTGAGAATCCTTTAAGAATCATGTCACCTTTGCTGAATTGCAGACCAAAGTCAACTGAGCCTTTGACATAGCGAAGAATTCTTTTTGCAGCAGCCATGTGAGCTTCAGAAGGGGTTGCCATGTGTTGACAAACTTGACTGACAGCAAAGGCCAGGTCAGGTCTGGTCCAAGTTAAATAGTGCAGAGCTCCCACAATAGATCAGTATTCAGTTGCATCTTGAAGAAGATTTTCATCTGTTGGCAATAATGGTGAATGAGCTACAGATGGAGTAGAACATGGTTTGCAACCCAACATGTCAGTCTTCTTGAGCAAATCTAGTGCATATTTGGACTGAGAGAGAAAAATTCCCTTTGCATTGTAGATAACTTCCAGCCCTAAGAAGAAGTGCAACTTACCAAGATCTTTGACAGGAAAATGCTGTCCTAGCTCAGTTATCAGAGAAGCAATATAACTTGAATCATTTCCAGTAACAATTATGTCATCAACATAAACAAGCATAATTGTCAATCTTGAGTCAATCTTTTGAACAAATAAAGAATTGTCAGCTTGAGAGGCAACAAAACCAAGACTGAGAAGGACATCTGCCAACTTACCATACCAAGCCCTAGGTGCTTGTTTCAAGCCATAAATGGACTTGTGAAGTTTGCAAACCCAGTCAGGATGGTCAGGATCTACAAACCCTGGTGGTTGCATCATGTAAACTTCATCCTCTAAATCACCATGAAGAAAAGCATTAGATACATCCAATTGAGATAAAGCCCAATTAAAGTTGACAGCCAAGGAAATGATCAATCTTATTGTGGTTGGTTTGGCAACAGGACTGAATGTTTCAACAAAGTCAATGCCAAATTTCTGATGAAACCCCTTTGCAACAAGTC
>JAJJMA010310454.1:65749-78914 GCA_023529015.1 Papaver nudicaule
TGGAATGTGTTGCGAGAGCTCCATCAAAGGTTACTCGAGTCTTATTACAACTCGTAATATCAACCATGCGCACAATTATCTAATCTAAAAATAACAAATACGCGCATTCATCCGTTAAAGCATACCTTAATTAACAACAATCATAAGTTTAAAGGACTATCTGATTGATCAATTACACCTTTTTATTATGTTATCTGATTAATCAATTATATCTTTTCGTTTGGGCTCGTGAGTCTTATGGTTTAGGTTTGGACGATCTCAAAAATCAATATCCAAACCTAGATAACCGGAGTTGTGATCTTGGGGATCAACTCGACAAAGTTGGGACTTTGGAGTTAAACTCTACGGTTATTGAATAACGTACTACTTGGTGCTTTAATTATATAATCAGAGATATAATGCGGAAAGTAAAAGCACACAAGACACCAGAGATTTTTTAACGAGGAAACTGCCTTGCAGAAAAACCTTGGGACCTCGTCCAGATTGAACACCGCCCAGTACAAACTGACTACAAACCCTAGCCTACTATAAAACTTCGGTCTGGGATGTAGCAGAGACCAACTCCAGCCCTCCAAGCGAATTGGCTACTGTCGCACTCCTTACGTCTCTAGATCCCCCACAGATCGTCACGCACTTGATTCCCCCAGCTGACGTCCTTTATAGGCCTAGGAGTTTCTTTGACCGATGTCAAAGGCTTGTGTCAGCAATACTGGCTTTGCAACCTAATTGTTGACGTATGGTCTAACTGTCCTCTATCAGTTTACCACACACAAGTTGACTTCCTTCGGATGATTAAATCCAGGTCATACGGAAATCTACTTCACAAATCAGGGCTGACAAGTAAACCGAGTAAGCTATGCCCAATATGTCTCTACCTCAGTTATACACGAAGAATCACTTAAGAAACTTGTATAACTGGAGCTAACTAGGTCTTACAACACCGAGTGCATCTGTGAGTTGCTACCTTTCAACCTTGTGTGTAACGTATCAGTTCTTGAATAGCCGTTTTTTATTATCCTATCTGATTAATCAAATTATATCTTTTGTATGCTTTGTATGTTTATATCTTTGGTTAATCGAGCCATACCTTTGCTATAAATAACTAACCATTATTCTAAGTTTGATGATTGATGCTCAGATCCCTCTTTTGTCTTTAAGCTGACTCTAATGAAGCTACGCGGAAAACACCATACTGTTTGAAAAAATGGCCATAATGCTACCAGTTAGCTCTAGCTTACAGCCGTAACACAAATAACCAAGTCTAAGAACAAAGCTCTGCAAATTGACGGAAAGAGTCATCCAAGAAATGGCTAAATTCGCTTCAGACTATAGCGCCACTCACTATAGGTCAATAAAAGATGCTTTGTACCATAAAAAACGAGCTCTAACTTCATGAAGGAAACCCCACTCCTCAACTCAAGACATAATGAGATGATGTGCACAATGAATACAGTTCAATAAACAATAGGCAAACAACTGGGGCAGAATATGTGAGAAGCCAAAAGAGTTTTTCCAGGAGTCGTATCACACCGACAGATGCTACATCCATTAAATGGTGAGAGGTTTAAGTTACACGGATACACAATGATTCCCACGCTGCTGCACACAATGACCCTCACACTGCGGCGTACTTGATTCTCACGCTGCTGCACACAATGACCCTCACACTGCTGCGTACTTGATCCCTTCACTGTAGCAATAATGATCCTCACGCTGCTGCACAGATGACCCTCACATTGCGGCGTACTTGATTCTCACGCTGCTGCGCATATGATCCTCACACAGAAACAACAACAAAATAAATGACTCCCCACAATGATATCCCAAGCATCATATCATGCTTACAGCTTGTGAAATGTTTTATCACGCACCAAATGCCATGTTATCCCAGCTGGGGCAAATACTCATCTTCAACATAAAGCTCACAAAGGGCAAGCATACAAAGCCGAATAATAAAAGGTAAAATACATTTGGATACTCTTTGTTGCGGGATGATTAAAAAAGACTTCAAAATCTCAGAAAGAATAGGGGCAAAGTATATTACTTTCGTATTAATATTCTTTATGAGATTCCTCCTTCAAAGAACGATTGAAGCAAACATCAAGTAAAGCATGAGGCACAACGTGGGTGTAAATAGGAAGAAATAAGGTGTCGATTACCATTCTACCCTTGGGGCAACCCAAATCCGAATACAAACCGACAGGGGCAAACTGTTGATACAAAGTACCCGCCACCCACGTGTAAGCATCTGGAAAGAGGAAGCAGGTTAACCAAGATAAGGGTGAGGCACCAGAAGTCTCAAAAGGGTGAGTCACCAGAAGTCTCAAAAGGGTGAGGCACCAGAAATCCTCACCAACACATGGCGCAAGATTAAGCAAGGAGCAACATAGTAGACTACAACAACATTCACTACAACATAACCAAGGATGCTTAGATATTAAGCTAAATGCAACTTAATAAGCTACACCGACACTCACCACAACAAAACTAAGAAGACCTATCAACTAAGATAAGGGTAAAAGTGTATTTACCCATGAAGATATTTGTCTAATAAATATAAGGCTTTGTATAGTAAAGAAGAGGGGGATCTTTGGTGAGAGGTGAGGAATGGTATGGACTCTCTATACTACTTCCTCACACACAAAGATTGAGAACCCATCTATGAGAAACTATACTTTGTAATGAAACCACAATCAATACTACATCATGATATTTTGTTATTCAAGCTTTAATTCTTATCTATTTGTTAAATTACTTGTTTGTAATCATGTCTCTTCACTTATATTTGTGTATATAAATCTGTTTATAATCCTTATCAATTGGTTGTTTTGTACTAAGACCATAGGATACTTTTTGGTACAAACATCATGCATACAAGGGAAGCCTCTTGTTTTTCCACTTCAAACAAGAACAAGTTTTCCCCTTGATGTTCACATTGAACAAAGATTGCTTTGGACTAGTCACCACAAACAATTCTCCAGCCACAATAGGGTCAGCCATGTAGTCAGTGGGAACATAAGCATGAGCTTAATCAGCTTCATAGCTTTTGGAACCAAATCCCCATCTTGCCATTTTTCACAGTTTGTCCTTCTGATGTACCATCTTCCCATCACTAGGTTAGAATACATGATACCAATTGTGATGATTGGCTTATTTCTCATCTTTGAGATCATATTGTTGAAGGACTCTCAGAAATTGTTGTTCATGTGTTCACAACAATGAATTGACTGGAAAAATGTTCTAGACCATGTTCAAGGATTTTCATCCATAAGATACTTGTGTTCTTCAGGACTGTCCTTAAAAAAGGTTATCCATATGTTGTTGTACAAGAAAATTTACATATCAACACACTAATAAAAAACAAACACATTCAACATATCAAGCTGTAAATCAACATATAAATTTGTAAAACAACACTATTTACCTGGTAATGCCTTTCCTTGTATGCTTTTGCAGCATTCCACAGCTCGGAATGCAAGTACTGACCCTTGTGGTATTTCTTGAAGTTCTTGTATAGGTGTCTACATTTATATAACATCAAAAAATTCAGTACAAAATGAATAATAACAAAACAAAACAAAAATAATCAAAGTTAGACATTTTACCTCCAACAATATATCTGCTGATGACCTGGGAAAACTTTTGGTACCCCTTATAACAGCCCTTCATGTCTATCAGAAATGAAACATACTAGAACTGGATGTGCTTTCAAACCCTTCTCCAAATCATTCAAGAAAATCTCCCAATTGTCTTTTGTCTCACTCCTGCATATCATGATTCCTAGAGGGATTAACCCATTCTGACCATCAAGTCCTATGACATCCATTAGTGATCCACTAAACTCACCAGTCAGGTGGCAGCAATCCAATCCTACAACTCCTCTAGCACCTTGGTGAAAACCCCTCATTGCAGGTTCAAATGAGAGAGTCATACTTTGAAATGTGTAGTCCACAATATCAAAAGTCCATTTAGCTATTGAACCTGGATTAGTCTTGATAATCATATCACAGAAAGCTGGAACTTCAGTGTAACTATCTTTGTAATTTTCATAATAATACTCTAACACTTTATTCCTAGCTTTCCAAGCATTCATGTAAGGAATGTTGACTTTCCTTTGTGCCAAGAAGTCATCCTTGACTTTGTGTGGTGCTGGTATTTCAATTTTTGCTGCATTCTTCAACTGATTAAGAATAAAATCCCTTACAATATTTGGATCAGCAGACCTATTCCTATTCTTATGATTCCCTTTACAAGTGTGTTCTAGAAGCACATCCCTAATCACAAAAGTAGACTCTCTAGACTTAATACTTATATACACAAACCATTTACAACCTCCATCTTCATCCTTATAATTCTTACATTCTGCCTTAGCTCTCCATGGAGCACTCCTAGTTAATTTATACTAACACTTTTTGATGATACAATAGTTCTTAAGGTGTTTATAAATGCATG
Organism: Papaver nudicaule; assembly: GCA_023529015.1. Classification (NCBI taxonomy): domain Eukaryota; kingdom Viridiplantae; phylum Streptophyta; class Magnoliopsida; order Ranunculales; family Papaveraceae; genus Papaver; species Papaver nudicaule. The sequence goes on from JAJJMA010310454.1 coordinate 70,202, forward strand.
TTTCTTTGAGAATATAGTTTTTACCTCCATTGTGCTAGGATCAACTTCTTTGATTACTTCTTCCTCAGGGAATAGATCTTCTTCTTCATTATTAAACTCACCAAAATCTTCTTCATATGCTCCCGTGTATGCAGGTTTTTCCTCAACTTCAGAAAATCCATCATTGCCTGCACAATGAAGAACATAACACAATCAGTACAATAAAGTAAACTTAGAACAATAAATAAAGGTAAAGGTAGTCAGTACAACATACCTTTCTCTTCCTCCTCTGAAACTTCATTTTGCTCTCCTTGTTCAGGAGTTTCTTCTTCTTTTTTTGCTTCTCCTTCATCACCTCTCTATGGTCTATATAAATCATTATCTGCATCACCGTCAAATATTGGGTTTTGGGTCTGGACCATCAATTGGGTGACAGTCATCTATGTCCATGTTGTCTAGGAAAATGTTCTCTTCATTCCACAACTTCTTCTTACACACTTGATAAACATGGTCATCAACATTCAAATTCTCAGTCTGCTCAAACCAATGCCCAGCATAAAAAAAATCTTCATCAAATTATTCTTGTAGTTGATGTTGATAAACTTGTTGTTGTTGTTCTTGTTGTTGTTGTTGACTGCTGCTAGATCCAAAACCACTCCTGAGTACTAATACAATAGTTTGGTACATCTTGACTTTTTGTCAAGTCTTCCATAAAGCTCAGTTTCCTTGTTGTACTTTGTAGCCTTGGAGATTTTTTAACAATAGGAGGAGGTGCAGGTTTAGGCTTGGAAACTATCTTCTTTGGTGTCTTTGTTGGAGTTCTCCTCTCCTCTTGAGGTCTCCTCTCCTCTTGAGGCATTACATCCATCCACAAAGTTACATACCCATCATCAATTAACCTTGCATTCTTCCAAAACTCATCAAATTCAGTGTTGTTTGTAATTCAAACTCCCAAGTAGTAACAAATTAAAAAAACTGCCATAAAAAACTTTGTTTATATGATAATCGGTTGCACCACAAAAACTTTGTTTTTATGATGAAGGGTGAAGTTCTCTTCGTACGGAGCTATCAAAGAGAAAAGCACAGAGCTACCGAACAGCTACTGGTCCAACTTGTTGAGTTAGTGATATAATGGGTGCCCATAGGAGAGGAAAGGCAAAGAAAGACATCGCAGTAACCCAAGAGCTACTTATTATGCATCATAATTATCTGGGAGTTGAGTTCATTTACATGGATAGTGTAAGCTTAGTAAAGTATTCATCAAAAAGATAAAAAAGTTAGTAAACGTATAAAGAAAGTTAACGTATAAAGAGACGCAAACTTAATTACGATGGTTGTTTATCCTTGTGTCATTAGGGGCTACCAAAAATAATTTGGGGCTACTTTTTCAAGCTATCGAGTAGTGCAAAATATATTCGGTAGCTCCTATTACAACTACTCGGTAGGTAACTCCAAATTCGTTTAGGTAGCCCCTAATGATACCAGGTTGTTTATCTAGATGTCAACGTCCCTATTATTTCAACAATCTTCCTGAGAGAAGGTTTCCTCTCACTCACTCTTTCCATAATAAAAAATGATTAACTCATTAGCTTTCTTCTCTTATCAACAGAAATCAATCACATCTGCATCTAGGAGAACTAATTTAATTACCTGAAATTGCTTCCCGACACTACGACCATAGTGAAATTAACAATAACAAAGACAAATATAGTTTGGTCATCAAAGGTGATGCATGGTACTATTTATAATTCTCGAAGGATATCCAACTCGTCGTCATATGTCATATTTCATCAAGTTCTCTTTAACGGAAACTGCAAAAGCATAAAATAAAATTTTAAATTGGTATAACTCCGGTGAAGCATACTTGTGAAACAACGTTCTGCACGTAATTTGTGTTTGGTTTAAGAATGATGAGGTCATCATAGGAAAATCTAGTTTACCATAGTTAACTTGTTTGTGTCATTTATGATGTTGCTTGGCTTAAGAAAGACCAATGAGCTATTGTATGTAGAACAACCCCGATCTCCATTCTGTTTGTAGTTTACCTAATTAACGGATACATAATTGACACCCATAAATCTTAAGATTAATAATAGATTAGAGACATTAAGTAAAGTGGAGAAATTTTCTCGAAGAAGCATGTCAAGCTTACCATTTTAACTGCATGTAGCTTCTTTCCATCTCTTCCATCATCAATTACATCTATCGTCTTAAGTTAGTTCTAGAAAATGCAAGCATGTCAACGCCTCTTTATGAGTATCGGTTTAAGACGCTTTTCTCCCTCTAAACCTGGTTAGATTCATTGAAGTACACATTAACAACTGAGACAACAATCGTACCTCTAAAGTGCCTCTCAATGCAAATCTTTCAATGAAACTTCCTTGTCGGTTCCTTGGTTAATTTCAAATAAAAACCTGCAGTTCGAACCAGCTTGGCACCTTGACCTGGTTAACATTTAATCCAATGCACATATGCTCCTCGTCTCTACTGCTTTCAAGTGAGCGTGGCCAATAAGCATCCAGGTTGGCATTTCTTAGCTTACAATTAATGTAACTTCTGTTAGGGCATTGTCCTGTCAAACCCACCAGCGTTGGTATGTCAAGTTGGTTGTCAGTTTTAGGTGCCAAAACTCAATCTTGATTTAGCCTACTAGAGTTTAGATATCGGAATTGGGATATAGACAAAGTAGTAGAGACCTTGAAGACGAAGACTGTGAAGACAAAGAAGACATCAGTTATTCTTCATCGACAAAAGGTTAGTAGTAGTTATGACTATTATGGAAATTCTTTTATTCTACTTATTTTATCTTTCGAAATAGTCGGCTACTTTAGTAGAGATACTAATAGCGATTGAGATCGTATTCTTGTCTACATGACCATGTGTTATGTTGGTATTTGTTCCCACGAATACTAAGGTTACAAGAATGCATGAGATAGATTCGATACCATTTGTCCATAGCAATGGTTTGCTTGCAAATCACTTGCAGGATGTGGGTGAATCTAAAGGAGTACTCTTGAGAAAGAGTCCAGTGGATTATAGCTGAGGGCGTCTAACACGTCTAAGTACTGGCCCAGCCCAGAACTTCCAGCAGATCCAGTTAAACCCTAATTCTGAATTAAGGAGGTTCACGAACCGGTTCGTGAACAGTGACTCTGGAATTTCTCCTGAGTTCTGATGCATCAATTTGTACACGTACATGTACGTGAACCAAAGATTCGATGTATCTGGACAAAATTCAGAAGGGCAGTTCCCGAACCGTCCAAGGTGAATATTCTCTGGAATTTTCACACGGGTTAAACTCTGTCTCCTTTATCTCTTAGTTGGACTTGGTTATCACGAAATATCTTCCGTGGTCCATCTAACGAATTTCAATGAGTCAATAAGATAAAGATTATCTCTGGTCTGTTGGATTTCTATCTTGAAGTATTTTTGAGCTAACAAAACACTTGGCAGATAAATGTTTAATGAATTCCAATTGAGATAAATCTCTGTTTACTTGGTTTGCAAGTTAGGTTTTCCAAAACTTGTGGGACAAGTAACTAGTTGCTTTATTCCTAAGAAACCTATCTTATGAGTGCTATAAATAGAGGATTATGGGACGAAAAAACCGCAAGCATCAATCTTACGTGAGATTTCTCTGTGGAATTGATCGTAAACTCTTTTTACTTCGGTGAATGCTTGTTGTGGTATAGTCATCCTCTATTAGGTAGCAGTTCCACTGTGGGAATTACCTAACGACTACAAACACTTCTCTTGAGAGTTGGGAAGCACAGGTACGAGATTGAGACCTTAGTGGTTGAAATCGGAGTAACCTGTAACCTTGGTAACCTGATCACGTTCTTGTTTATTCTACGGTTCTTCTCTTCCGATATAAGGTCATTCAAGAACTGATACGTTACATACAGGGTTTCGAAAGGAAGCAACGCACGGCTGCACTCGGTGTTGTAAGACCTAGTTAGCTCCAGTTGTATAAGTTTCTTAAGTGATTCTTCGTTTACAACTGATGTAGAGACAAGTTGGGCATAATTTACTCGGGTTACTTGTCAGCCCCCGCTTGTAAGTAGATTTTCGTATGACCTGGAGAAATCCGAAGGAAGTCACTTTGTGTATGTCAAACTGATAGAGGACAGCTCAAACATACAGTTGATAATTGAGGTTGCAAAACCGGAATTATTAACACAAGCCTTTAACAGCGGTTAAAGCAACACCTAGGCCCGTAAAATGCGTCAGCTGGGGGAATCAATTGCGTGACGATCTATGGGGGATCTAGAGACGTAAGGAGTACGACAGTAGCCAGTTCGCTTGAAGGGTTGGAATTGGTCTCTGCTACATCCCAGACCGAAGTCTTATAGTAGGCTAGTGTTTGTAGATAGTTTGTACTTTGCGGTGTTCTATCTGGACGAGGTCCCGAGGTTTTTCTACTGGTTGTAGTTTCCTTGTTAAAAAAATCTCTGGTGTCTTGTGTGCTTTACTTTCCACATTATATTCTCTGATTACATAATTAAAGAAAACACAAGAAGTACGTTATTAATAACCTGATCGTTATCCCCAATCCATCCATTGGATTTACCAAGACTTTGTTTTGTGTCGGACTGATCCCTTGAGAACCAAACTCAGGTTACAAATTTGGATATTGATTTTTGAGATCGTCCAGATCTGACCATAAGACTCACGAGCCCAAACGAAAAGTTGGTAGTATTTCCTTACCCCTGCTTTTTCAACTTCAACCCTATCGTTAGAAAGATAAACCTTAATAATAAGATAAAGAAGATTGATTTCCTGGTTCATGGTTAGGGTGTAATAGTTTAGCACAAATTTTTGTTAATAAAAGAAACCTGTTATTCAGTGTTTTCTCTTTCTCATTTTGCCGCCTGAAATAGCCTTCTCAACTGTTATAGAAGTTGCTTTGATCTCCTTATTATAACACCCTTCTCTATCTTCCTCTTGAGAACACCAGGAGCCTTTGAAGATGTGGTTTCTGTTTTGTCCATTGCTGAGGAATGTTAGCTATACTAACTCGAAGTACATAGGTTGAAGCATAGCTGACACTGAAACCACGGAATCTAAAACTCAATCCATACTGACTCGACTGAATAAGTAAATCAATCTTGGTGTTGGTAGATTATTGGGAATTCCCCCCACCCCCTAACTTTGGGATTTATATGGTAGCATGTACTCCGTGATATGCACCCGCTAGTCGAGAAAAGATATTGTGGTTGAAGGCCAAATACCACCATATTGAGAAATTCATTGAGAAAGAGAAGAAACATCAACAAAAATAGCATGTACTCCGTTCTTTTGGTCGCTATCGCTGCATAGGGTATGCCCCATTTTGAAATTGAGAAGACGAAGTTCAATTATGCTAATGAGCTGGGGGAAGATATGTTCAGTGGTACTACCATGGATGGTAATGGAGCACGATACATTCCTAAAATTAATCCTACACAAACGAATCCAACAACGCTCAGCTGTAGACTTTCCTTCTAGTAATCGAAATAGTTCGAGCGTAAAACCCAACATTCAAAATCCCCACTAACAAATGTTTAATCTTAAAACAGAAGATTGGAAACTCAGGCTTTAACATGAAAAAATTAAGGTAATAATCAGTGTATTAAGATGTGTGTACCTAAGAGTCTCTAGGCGATGATGAATAGACAAATTGTGGAATATCACGAACACCCTTAACAGGGACAATACGTATACCACCAGGTTTAAGAAGCCGATAATGGTGTACGTACCTATCGTGCTTTTGCCTTCATTATTATTTTAGCCATTGTTCTGTTCATATAATTCACATTGATCAAAAAATAGGAAAAGTAAAAATTGCAAGAATCACGGGGATAAAATCTAGCTTGGTTTCTGTGGAGGCGAAGAGGGAGGAAAAAAGAGAATTCGCTTTTATATGGCACGAAGGAATTCTAATTTACCATGAAAAGACGGAAACGGGCCCCGAGGTGCAAGCAAAAAGACCAAATAGGGGCCGAAGGTAATGTTTTTTTCCTAACAGAATTAGTTAAAAACACTCTTGGCAAATATTTATCGGTCCAAATTTACAGATTTTAATTACTTAACTGAGTTAGGTGAAGTGGGTGATATTTTAAAGAAGTGTCAACGAAGTGTAAGTGTTTTTAAACCAATCAAAAGAAGCCAAGTGTCCCCCCACAATGCCACCCTCCCAAACTCCTTTTCTCGACCAATAGGAATCGAGGATACCCTCACCGCACGACGTGAGGGCTTTTATAACTTAGAGCTTTTAGTGTAAGATAATCTTCAAAAACTAGCTCTAATCGTAAGTTTAATCCGTTTAATCTAATAAAAAAACTTTACCTACTATTTATTAATATTATTATTAATAGTTTGTCGATATAAAAAATTGGTTTGTATGGGACTGTTAGTTTTACTACTAATGTCCATACTTCGACTGTATTGAGGAGGGTACTCCATTTTTTTAAGGAGGCCCCAAAATACTATTGCTCTTTTTTCTTGGGATTTTTGGTAAAGTGTCTGTCTGAAATGTTGCAACCTAAAGTGCCCCCGAAAAATTAAATTTTTGTAAACTACCCTTTTTGTCCAGTGTTCCGCCCGAATCCAGTAAAGTTAGTCAATTTTCGTTTGACTAGTCAAAAAGTGTCTTAAATTGACACATAAACCCTTAAGAGAAAGATAAGATCAACCTAGTTTTTCTTTCTTCTCCGTTTGTGTTATTTGTGTTTTTGAGAGAGAAAAAAAAGAGAGGCGATTAAGAGAATACCATTTGTGATTTTTGAGAGTATAATCGAAGAATTTGACGAAGAATTGACGAAGAAGAAGCTATGAGTAGATGGACGCGAAGGAAAAGGCCATGAACAGGTAAATTTTTGGAAAACCTAGATTTTTTTCATCTCTTTTCGATCCTTTCTTGTCAGTGTCGATGTTCAAAAAGTGATTTTCGATGATTGTTTTTGCCTTTTTGAGGAATCTTCATGCTTTATAAAAGGATCTTCTCTGAAATGTCGATGTTCATACTGTGTATGCCTTTTGTGCTGTCTGTAAATTAGGGGAAAATGATTCAGAGATTTAAAAATTAGGGTTTTTGCTAATACTGTGTAATATTAAGAAATTAGGGCTTAATTTCCCAATTTAGGGTTTACTTTTAATAAATTAGGGTTCAATTTCCCCAATTAGGGTTGGGCTTAATTCAACTGTTTAATGTAATTTTTGTTTGTGTTTCTATTGCATTCAGAGCAATTTGTTTGTGTTTCTATTGTGTTTAATATTGTGTGATATTTTTGTTAGGGCATTGTCCGGTCAAACCCAGTAGCGTTGGTATGTTAAGCTGGTTGTCAGTTTTAGGTGTCAAAACACAATTCTTGATTTAGCCTACTAGAGTTTAGATTTCGGAATTGGGATATAGACTAAGTAGTAGAGACCTTGAAGACGAAGACTGTGAAGACATCAATTATTCTTCATCTACAAAAGGTTAGTAGGAGTTATGACTTTTATGGAAATTCTTCTATTCTACTTTCTCTATCTTTCGAAATAGTCGGCTATGTTAGGGCATTGTCCAGTCAAACCCACTAACGTTGGTATGTCAAGCTAGTTGTCAGTTTTAGATGTCAAAACACAATTCTTGATTTATCCTACTAGAGTTTAGATTTCAGAATTGGGATATAGACTAAGTAGTTGAGACCTTGAAGACGAAGACTGTGAAGACAAAGAAGACATCAATTATTCTTCATCGACAAAAGGTTAGTAGGAGTTATGACTTTTATGGAAATTCTTCTATTCTACTTTCTCTATCTTTCGAAATAGTCAGCTACTTTAGTAGTGTTATAATAGTGATTGAGATCGTATTCTTGGCTACATGACCATGTGTCATGACTAGTGTTTGTTCCCGCAAATACTATGGTTACAAGAATGTATGACATAGATTCGATACCATTTGTCCATTGCAATGGTTTGCTTGCAAATCACTTGTTTGGATACGGGTGAATCTAAAGGAGTACTCTTGAGCAAGAGTCCAGTGGATTACAGCTGAGGGCGTCTCACACGTCTAAGTCCTGGTTAAGCCCAGAACTTCCAGCGGATCCTAGTTTAGCTTTATCTGAAGGTCGGACGGTTCGTGAATCGTACGCGAAACAGAAACTCGGAGATTCTCCTGAGTTCCAAAGTGCTATTTAAGTTCGTGTACCTACATAAATCTCTAAATCGGTGCTTTTGGATGTTCTTCAGATTTGTGAATATTCTTTCAGAATTTCACTTGGGTTAAACTCTAAACTCCTTTATCTCTTAGTTGGACTTGGAATATCATGAAATATCTTTTGTGGTCCATCTAACGGTTCTCATTGTGTCAATAAGATAAAGATTATCTCTGGTCTATTGGATTTCTATCTTGAAGTGTTTGTGAGCTAACAAAACACTTGGCAGATAAATGTTTAATGAATTCCAATTGAGATTAATCTCTATTACTTTGTTTGCAAGTTTAGGGTTTCCAAAACTTGTGGGACAAGTAATTGATTGCTTTATTCCAAAGCAACCTATCTTATTGAGTGCTATAAATAGAGGTGTCTATGGACGAATACTGCAAGCATCAAGCATACGTGAAGGTCCTTAGGGAAGTGAACGTAAACTCTTTTCACTTCGGTGAACGCTTGTTGTGGTATAGTCATCCTCTATTAGGTAAGGAGTTCCTCACGGGATTTACCTACTGTTTTAGGTATAAAACAAATAAGAGAATCTGAGGGATAAAGTGTGA
>JAJJMA010310465.1:0-13381 GCA_023529015.1 Papaver nudicaule
TTCAATCATTTTCAACACCATGAAAGGTTCATCCTCTAATTCCACTGCTAAAGAGAAAAATTCTGAATCAAACAACACTTCTGTGGAAAGCCTGTCAATGTGTTAGAGCATGGCTCGGTCAACCTCACTAAGTGTTGGTATGTCAAGCTTAGTTGTCAACTTTAGTGATCAAAACTCGACCGCTAAACAACACACATTTAGGTGAAGTCATGTGAGAGAGTTAGCTTTAGGTTGTGGAAGATTTTGGTAGGATTTAGAATTACTGGTTGAAGAGTTGAAGAAAGACTGAAGATCAAACGAAGACATCTGGCTTCATCATTCAACAAGTTAGTGAATCTAAATAACGCGATTCCATTATCTTTTACACTTGTGATACAAAAGACATAAACATAACTCTCAGCTTGAGCTTTACGTTATGACTTGATCACTTGTGATCAGTGTGTCTTATGATAAATCCACTTTACCACTTGTGGTATTATTGTATAGTTATGACGTTCCAATATTACTAAAAGCTTTCTTTTCTTCTCCGTCTCTAAGTTAACATAAAGGTTTTTCCTAAAACCTTTTCGAGTTGGATATAGCAATGTGATGTTATCTCGGTAGTACTACGGGATTTGATCCATCTCAGTAATGTGTCTCTTCTTACCTTGTCTGGCTCTGTCAGATTGATTGCATATATTTATATGAACCAATGTAAGAGAGATCGTGACTCACACTTATGTTGTGTAGACTCGAAATACTGATGTTTCTGAGATTCGAATATGATGTCATGGTTTGGCTCTGAACTCTGAAGTTCTGAATCATTCATTTGATTATATATATGAACATCTTGTATGCCATATCTCACTTCTGGATTCCGAAACCATATTTGTGTATCTCAACTTATAAATTTTCAATGTTTGAACCTCAATGTAGGTTTTCATAAAACTTGACGTTGATTTCGAAACCATAATCTGGTTTTCGCATTCATAAGCTATTGGTCTGAAACTTAAATATTGTGACCAATGAGATATGACAGATTCAAAACTATGTTTGTGTGGCTGACAGTGACTTGAGAATCGAGGCCAATGTGTTTTGACCATGTGAGATCTAAAAGGTCGAAAAGACCCTGGGGTTTCCTAAAGGTTTATGTGAACCGGGAAATATATTCCTGTGCGTCGAGGCTAAAAAGGTGTGATGCTGAAATGGTTCTCGACCACATGGACTCTCAAGTTCGACACCAAACATTTGTAGAGAATTTAATATGTGTTTCTTGTTTCGAAATCTTAAACAAGGTTTTGTTAAACAGAATCTAGATTTCGAAACCAAGCTTTAGGTTTCGCTATATGGAAACTTGATTTGGGAACAATCAGTTCCGGTCATATAATGAACTTTAGGTTCCGAAACCATAATTTGGTTTCTGCCAAAACTGACGTACGTTTCGAAACCTTAATAAGGTTGACTCCGAATGCGTAACTTCGAAGTTCAAACTCTACATTTTTGATTTGTGCTTCAACGAATTTATGAGTTTGATATTCTCGGTTTGAAGTTGAATTCGTTCATCTTCAATATACAACTAAGGGGGATTGAGTCATCATCTGGAAAATGGTTAGTCGCTCTAGTTAGTGGACACATGATTACGGATCAATACTGTACGTGATTAAATCTTTATATGCTTTATTACTTGATCAAATATTCATTTGATTATTCATTTGATGTTTTGATTTGAATTCTTGGATATCATTAACGTGACATCTATATTGGAATCAAGAATTCTGGAGATTTAACGTCTTTGCTAGTTACTCGTGGAATCTCGCACCGTACTTCCAATGGTATATCTATTTGCGTGATTCGGAACGTCTGAACCAATGTGTTCACTTAAGCTTAACACACAAGGCTTTGTCCACGTTTGTTATGATGCGTTTATGCGGAATGTTCAACCACGTTGGACCAGATCCCACTTCCACCTAGGTTCGTCTGGTTAGCCCAGCAATACCAAGGAAGTAATGTCGACATTATAAAGCTGGTGACGACATTGGAAGTAATAATATCTAAGGAGATTTTCGAAACTCATGACACGTTTTCGAATTGAGATCTTTCCGAGGGATCATATTTGGTAAGCACCATATTTCGAATTAAAAAGAAATATCCAAATATACCTTAAGATATTATTTGTTTTGATTGCTCTTGGCTAAACATGTTTCGAAAATATATTTTCTTTATGGAATATATTTTTCTTAAATGTAAAATGCTAGAGTATTAGTACTCATTAAATACTATGAGACTAAATGGGGAAATTCATAACTATTATGTAAATGTGCTTTGTGGAATTTCCGAAATTAACTTTGTCTTATTTCAAAGCTAAAGCCTTAGTCAATATAAATAGGAGTGGTATCTCTCCTGAAAGCTTTAATCCCCTTGGCCAAGCTCTTCTTCGGAATTGTAAGCTTGTGTTGCAGCTTTTCTTTTCAGTTATCTTTGAGCTTTTGCTCTCGGTCTAGAATTGCGTGAAAGTCTTCTCTCGGGATCGAGAAGCCTAGAAGTACCTCTTACGGGAAACTAGTTTATGTTTACTAGTCTTCTTTGTATTGTACTTATGTTCTGTTCTATCACGTCTATCAAACCTAACGATCTTGTTTATTCTAAGGTCCTTCTCTTCTGATATAAGGCCACTCAAGATCGTTGTGATTAGAACATACTCTTTATATATTAACCTGGATTTGTTAGCAAGCCGCTTTCTGTTTGTGTGCCTAAACTATAGATATTGAGTGGAATCAAGATCGCTGTTATTGGATTTTTTCTTTGCAGGTATCATCGTTCTTCACGGTCATATCATTGCAACTGGGACGACAAGGTTACTCTTTCAGGAGTTTAGGTTTTGAAACCTTGATCGATATCTCGAGGTGTTTATTGCCTAAGTAAACTTAATAACCTCGCTCTTGGTGTGAAAAGACTTCGGTGAAATATATGTTAGTTACCAAGGATATCATCTAGCGATTTGACCTGCCGCTATTGGGTTGTTGTCCAAAGGTTGTAATCGTCCGATTGGAGGTCGGGTAGCGATAGTCCTCGCGACGGGCTGTGAGGCAACTCTTGCGTAAGACGGTAACGGGCGTCTGTTTACGTAAGGGAGTACATGTGCGTGACCATCTTGCTGTGGTTGGAGGCGTAGGAATACCGAGGGGAAATATTTGTGACTAATATTCGTATTAGGGTCATATTCTCTGCACCAGCTAGTCCGAAGTCTGAGAGTAGGTGTGTTGGCGGCTTAATTCTTAAGAGTATTCAAAACTGGACTACGTCCCGGGGTTTTTCGACGAGTTTGTAGTTTCCTCGTTAACAAAATCTTGTGTGTACTTTACTTTACTTCCGCATTATATTTGAGTCATCTTATATAATTAAAGTATCGTACTTGGTTGATTGACATAGTCTTTCGGATTCTTGTATTGACTCCCTTGTGTGAATCAATCAGATCTGAAAGAGATCTTGTTCTTGATTACATGAACCGTTCAAGGTTTGACTTATAGGTGGACTAAAATAAAAGATTGGTGGTGTACTCGGTACCCTCGTCTTTTCACAATCAAATAAACTCAACTCTAAATATCCCAGAAGATCTTTTCCCTAAAGTTTTTATCAATCATGAAAATATTCTCCCGAATGAAACTATCAACTGGAAATGGACTTTTATTGGAAGGCTCTGTAGTAGAATCTCGTATGAAACAACCAAAGTCAGTATCTTCATTAACAACAACTGGGATCTCAGGAGGCGTGCTGAAGTGGACCTCTTCAATAGAAGATGTAATTTCTTCTCCATCAAGCTCACTAGTCTTGATGATTACAGAGTCCTCAGAAACGAAGGTACAGGAGTGTTTGGGAAACTGATTGTTCTTGTGGAGGCGCCAGAGGAAGGTCCAGATAATATTGATGGAAAAAGTTTCTATATACTAAAAATTTGGCTGCTTGTCAAGAGAATCCCAAGAAGAATCATCCCTGATCTCAGCAACATCCTAACTCCAATAGGTACTCTCAAAGATTCCAAAAGACCTTATGGGAGAGATAGAGAAGAAAAGAATATTGAGGTCAAAATCTGCATAGATGTCACTCAAAGGCTCAAGTTTGGAGTTGAAGCATGGGAAACCTCTATTATCTCTCATTGGTTGGAAGTGGCATATGCTCTGAATGGTCTGGATTTCTGCAAAGAATGTCGCATTCTTGATCACCCGGATCATCCTTGTGATGAGTCTGATATACCCATTGCCAGATTCACACCACCAGCTCCTGCAATAACAACTACTCTACTACCAATCATTAGAAGGAAACCAGATACCAGTAAGAATAAGGAAATTGCTGCTCAATTTGCCATCATTCTCGAACAAGCAAAACAAAGAGAAGCTGATATGGAGTTGGAAAAAATTAGGAAAGCAAAGTATGGTGCCATCTGGAACAAGGATCTCCCAGTCTTTGGAGAAAATATTGAAGTTGAAAATCCTGACAACGTGAATGTTGAAAGCCTTGTAACCAGAAACGAAAAGTTGAAGACCAAAAAGAATTCTACTCCCAACAGTTCTCAGAAAAAAAAAAGAACAAGATCCTTCTTAGAATTACCTCTTCTAGCTCAGCTGAAGCTACTATCAATGTTAAAGGCATCTTCCCAAATGTTCCTGCTTTCACAACTACAACCAATTTGCTGACTGCTGAGGAGTTCCAAGAACAAAACAAGCTTAATAATAGGTGCTCAAAACACCTACTCAAGAGTACCCTATTTATACACTTATGTCTAGCTAATGCCTCATAAATTCTTTATATAACGTTGTTTTCTATTTTGCAGGTACAATGACTTAAAAAGAAGAGAAATTGGTGCTCAAAGCAATGTTTGGCAACATTAGAAGCTAAAGAACTACTGGAGGCAGCCACATCTTACAATGATGGCAGTCAGTTGGTTCTATTAGACAGTATTAAAGCACCAAAAATACTTTATTCAGGGCAACCATTTGAGCTTAAACAAATCATTTCTGGAGCAGGCGCATCTTCGTTCAGGGCCACCATCAGCTAATCCTTTACCAAAATCGAGTTTACAACAGGAACAACTAATTCTTCCCAATTTTCATTCACGACCAGTGCCAAGCCCTGCTGCGTCCTAGCCAAGGTTCAGTGGTTTGTGTGTCAAGGACATGGTTGTGAAACTCGTACGATTCGCGAGTTGAATCGTACGAGTCGTTCCATATTTTAACCCAATCGACTCAACTCGCATCTTAGAACGGAAATGACTTAGAATCGTGACTGTTGACTTTTAGTCAACGATTCACGACCAGCTGACCAAGTTAGACATTGTTTTTAAGAATTGATAAAAATCTGCATGGGGTGGGACTCGAACTCTAGTTCTCTAGGTTAGTAGGTACTGCCGTGAACCACTCGGCTAAGTTCCTGTTTGATGATTATAATGAGCTTACGTTATATTTGTAAGCTGTTTAATGAGTTTTATTTGCACAATTATGAAATTATTGCATGTGAATATCTTACTAAAAACTTCATGACACTAATATAAGAAATATATGTGATATTTATAGACACATATACGAGTCAAAAATCAACCATGAATCTGCGTTTCACGTTTCAATATACGATTCGATTCTCAAAAATAAAAAACGATTCGTTTCGCTTTTTACGATTTCACAACCTTGGTCAAGGAATAAGATAGAAGAGGGAACATGGTTCAAGGGGATAGTAGCAGAAGTAAACAGTTTTGGTTCCAGTTTTACCAAGAGAAATAACAGACGATGCTGCCAAGTCTCTACTGGTTAGCCATGGGTGTGAAGCTCGAGCACAAGGGTTAATGCATCACTAGGGTTTGCAGATAGTTTCAAAGGCAAGAAGATACAACTAAATGGGTCGAGTCCAGGGCAGAGTTGAGTGCAGAAATAGAAGAAAACAGAGAAAGAAGATGTGATGCTGTTATACAAGTTAGGTTTGGATTTGATGAGAACTACTGGATTATGGAGTGTGGGTTTCTTTTGATTGAATGTGTGTGGAATAAATCTGTGCAGGGAAGGAGATTGAGCAACATCTAGAAATCAAAAGAAAGTCACATCTATAGAAACAGGAAAATGCTCAACAGATGCTTGTAAAAATGCCTGAACCAGCGTGTGGAAACTGGCCAGAAATAGTGAGCTGTTGTTGCTGTTGTTTGAGGGAGATATTAAAGGGGATGGTTAGTGTCCACTGAATCATAAGGCGGGTACTGATCTGATTGTTAGAAGAACAACTAGAAGGTCAGTTCTGAATGAGGTTTTAAGTGAGTTTCGCTGTAGTGCTGCTGTTGTTGTGTGGTGTTCCTGTTGCTGCAGTGGTTTGTACCACTGTCGAAGGCAAGAAAGAATGGGTTGAAGTGCAGCTGTATTTGAGACAGAACAAGCTAGAATTTCAGGCAATTTCTGTCAGTTGAGGATGGATGGTGCTGCTATGATTATGGTGCTAGTTTGAAGCAGCTTACTGTTGCTGTGTTGATGTGAACCCTGTAGGTTTAGTGGGTCTGAATTGGCAAGAGTTTTGGCTGTTATTTCAGGTGCAGACTTGAGTGGAAATGGCAAGCTGGTACATTAGTTTCTGATGCTGTTCAAGGGAGATTTTGCTGTAAATAGTGAGTCTACGCTGAATCATGAGGCGGGTACTTGCTTGATTGGAAGACTGGTAACAGGAAAGTCGAGTTTTGAGAGAGGTTTTAGGTGCAATATGACTGTGATCTCTGCCGGGAGAAATCGTCAGCAGGGTCGTATTTGCATCAACAGAAACGTGCAGGTTTCAGTGACCAGTTGTTAATGCCAAGTTGTTTTCACTTCCTGAGCCATGGGTTCAGGCATATATGATAAAGGTTTAAAGAGGTTCCTGGATACAAGATCGAGAGGAATCAAGAACTTAAGTATGTGTTATGTTTGGAAAGAGTTTAAATCCTAGAAAATAGCTAAGAAGAGGAGATTTGCTGTCAGATTTTGGTGATGAGTGGCTGAGATTACATGAGGTATTTTTGGAAGTTCAGATTGATTAGGAAAGTGGTTTTAGCGTGGGATTGAAAGTTTGCTGAGTTAAGGTTATATAAAAGACGGACGCATAAACAGAAAAAAGGGCATCCTTTACCACCAGTTGAAAAAGCTTTGGAGGCGGACAGAGACCAGCAGTTTTGGGAGAGCTTTGGAGGCGCAGAGAAGGCACAAGTTACATACAAACTTCAGCAACAACTTTGGCTTGCTGCAAGGGTTTGCTTTTCGTATCTCTTTGAGTGTTAACAACTTATTTTCACTCAAAGATTTTATGTTATCTTTACAACACATGAGTAGCTAGTTTTCTTTTATTGATTGGGGAGGATTTTGAAACTCCCAAGACATGAGATTTTAATCAATTTATGCAAGTTAATCTTTCAATATTTTTGTTTTGTTGATTGTCTTTTACCGTGCTATGACCATGAGATGTATGCTTGTTGTTCAAGTGGCCAATTGAATTTCTTGTATGCAACTCTAATGCTAGTTTAGAGAGCTCTAATCCGTAATTGTTAGAGTAATCTTAACATAAGTAGTAAAACATTATTTGTTGCAATGGGATGTTGTGGACAATAGTGTGTAGAAGACAACCCTAAGTTAACATGTCGAACTTTTCAGCATGTGGTTAGGATCAACCCGATTCATAGAGCATATCGGTTAATTACGTTACACTTTGAGAACTTGTTCAAAGTGGCCTAATTGGCTAGAAACGAGTAGAGAACTTATTCTACGAAGTGACCTTGGAATCTAATAGACTAGTTGAACTTGTAACTTGTCTAGGGTTGTTAACAATCGAAATTATTGAAGATTATACTTGTATGGTTAATATTATTCATGTTTGGTTGTGGAGAATGAATCTTTGATCAATGCCTTTATCATAATTTGAATCACAAATTTACAATTTTCTGAATTTTTATTCAAACAACAACAATCCTTATTCTCATAACAACTTGAACTCACACCTCCCCGTGGATTCGAACTCGACTTACTCCACTACTTCTTTATTGAATTTGTGTTATAGTTGAGATCATATTATTGATTGGTTTGACACAACATCACTTAAGATATGGAGCATGAGGAAAGAAAAGCTGAAGGATAGAGCTCGGAAGATAGGAAATTCTCTTCCTGCCACCGAAGACATCATGGAGGAAAGGTCTAGAACTAGGGAAGCCAAAAGAAAGAAAGCTGTGGATAGTGAAATCAAAGTGAAGCTAAAAAGAACATGTTGGTGGGCGACTATGGGATGGTCACTAATGAGGAAAATATTGATGCTGAGGACAACAACAATACTCTGGAGCTGCGCATCCACCATGCTAACAAGGTTTGCATTCCTAAGAACTACCCCCTCTATAGTATATGCACTAAACCCATGCTGATCAAACTTACTTGGTATACTGCTACTAACCAGCATTCACATGTAACTCATCATGCTAGTTATTGCATCATTATCTTTGTGTACCCTTGTGTATCCTACTTGCAGTTCATTTGTGTCATATCATGGAATTGCCCTAGGAAAACCTAGAACTCAGAACTATTTGAATGATATGCTTAACAAAATCAACCCTGACATCATTTTTATCTCTGAAACCAAGCAAAAAGAAGACAACTTTAAGAAAATCTTAAGAGATCTGAATATCTATAATTACTATTATGTGGAACCAACTGGCATTGTTGGAACTGCTGGAGGATTAGCTATGGCTTGGAAGAGCAATATTTCTGTTGAAATCATTGGATGCTCTCAAAACCATGTCGATGCTCACATCAGCACTTCCACCAATGACAAATGGCTACTCACATGTTATTATGGCAGTTCTGGTGATCTCCCAAAGAAAATCAATTCCTGGAAAATATAGAAAAAACTGCAGCTGATAACTCCCTGCCATGGCTCATTATAGGAGATCTTAACTTCATTTTGCATGAATGTGAAAAATTTATCATACAACCTATTGATAAGAGTATTGCTGACCATTTTCTTAACAAAATTGATGATCACGAGTTAACAAATCTAGACTATACTGGTTGTCCCTTCACATGGACTAACAAAAGAGATGGTATGGCTCTTACTGAACAAAGACTTGGCAGGGGCTTAACTAATGAAAGATGGCTGACTTTATACCCCAACACCACCATCTCAAACCTTCTTCCCATTGTTTCTGATCATAACCCCATTCACCTCAATACCAACCCTCACTGGAAGAATGACTTCATCCCCTTCAAATTCTTTGGGCCCTGGTTAGAACACCAGGATTGTAAAGACATTATTGCTGAATGATGGAAAAAGCAGCACAATGGCTCTTCTGCTTTCACCATTGCCAAAAGACTCAAGGATGTGAAGATCAAGGTCAAAGACTGAAACAAGAATGTCTATGGTAACATCAAAACTAACCTTGAAAAAGCTAAGACAAATCTTGAATAATTCTTCAACAACAACTTTGGAAGAACTAGAGGGAGAAAAATCAAGATTGCTAAGGAGAACATAAGAAAATGGTATGCCATTGAAGAGAAATTCTGGAAAATAAAAAGTACATATAATCATATAAAGCTGGGGGACAAAAACACTAGGTACTTCCACAACAAAGCCAAATGCCGGATAAGAAGAAACAAAATTGATTCTATCCAAAAGAATGATGGCTCTTGGATCACTGATAGAGATGAGGTGGTTGAATGTTTCACAAACCACTTCTCTAATATGGCTACTGAGGATCTTACTAGCTCTAGTGAAGAGGTTATCAACCTGATTCCTACTACCACTACTGAAGAGGGACATTCCAACTGCCACTGAAGTCAAGAATATCCTCTTCAGTATCGATGGTGGCCCTGATGGATTTCCACCCTTCTTCTTTCAGGCTAATTGGAGTATCCTTGATGATAACATCATAAAAATGGTCACCCACTTCTTCACCACTGGTTTCATGCTTAAGGAAATGAATTTTACCTTTATCAGTTTCATCCCAAAAATTGAATCACCTACTACCCCAGCTCACTTCAGACCCATCTCCCTATGCAACACTACCTATAAAATCATATCTAAACTCCTTGCTCAGAGAATGAAACCTTTCTTGGCCAAAATTATATCCCTTACCAATCTGCCTTCAGCCCAAGGAGACAAATAACAGATAAAATTGTCATTGCCCATGAAGTCTTTCACAACATGAAAGGCAGAAGGGGAAAAAAGTGAGACAAGGGGTTTATGGGGCTCAAAATTGTTATGGCTAAAGCTTTTGACAGGGTTAATTGGAAGTTCTTATTGGAGATCATGAAGAAAATTGGCTTCTGCTCTGAATGGTGTAACTTGATACACCAATGCATCTCCACCACAAATGCCGTTGTTCTGGTAAATGGCTCACCTGAAAAAATTTCAAACCTTTTAGGAGTCTAAGACAAGGGGATCCCCTATACCCGTATCTTTTTCTCTTCTGTATGGAAGCTCTTTCTAGAACTATTATTACTGCTGAGAACCTTAGCCTAATCACTGGCATAAAAATCTGCAATGAAGCACCTCCCATCAGCTATCTCCTTTTTGGTGATGATTGTATGGTTTTCTGCAAAGGGAATATGAGAGAATGTCAGAACATCATGCAGGTTTTCTAAAACTTCAGCAATGCTTCTGGCCAGTTAATAAACTTCAACAAATCTGGAGTTTTTTTCAGCAAAAATACCTCTGAAGAAATTGGTGACCAGATCAGTAGCCAAATGGGTGTTCAAAAGATTCGCACTGACGACAAATACTTGGGTTCCCCTCTTTTTACTTCATCAAGCAAGATACAATCCTTCAGACCCTGTGTGGACAAGCTCAAAGGAAGACTCACTGGCTGGAAAAATACTACTTATCCCCTGCTGGCAGAGTAACCATGATTACTTCAATTACTTCTACTTCAAGCATCTATCAGATGAACTGTTTCAAACTCCCAGTTCAAATCATCAAAGAGTTGGATGACCTGCAAAGAGACTTTTTTTGGGACAAAGACATGGAAAATCCTTCAGGAATCTACCTCAAAGCTTGGGAAGCCATCTACAAGCAAAAAATCTATGGGGGTCTTGGTATTATGGATATCACTGAGTTCAACAATGCTATGTTAACTAAGATTGGTTGGAGATTATTAACTGAACATGAATCCTTATGGGCCTCTCTAATGGAAGCTAAGTATGTCAAAAGCAGGGACATCCTCACCATAAGCACAACACCAAGTGACAAAGACTCTTGGATCTGGAAAGGTATCCTAGAAAGCATTGCCAACATACAGAAATACAGTTTTTGGAGGATTGGCTCAGGAACTTCTATTAATATCTGAGAGGATAAGTGGATCAAATGCATCAACACATCTCTAACCAAACCTGCAAACTACCCAGAGAACCTCACTTATGTTGCTGACCTTATCACAGTTACTGGCACTTGGGACACTATTAAAATCAACTCGTGGTTCAGCACTGAAGAGTAGAGGGCCATGAATGACACTGCCATCCACCACAATAAGGAGGACACCATTGTTTGGAGTCTTACTAAGAAAGGAAATTTCACTGTCAAATCTCTCTACAAGGAAAAAATGGATAACAGATACAAAGGGGAGGTGAACCAAAAGAATTGGATGGCAATCTGGAAGCTTGAAACTTTTTCTCTGGAAGTGTGCCCACAACTGTCTTCCCCTAAATGCAAGAGTTGCCAAGCATCTTCACTACATTGATCCTACTTGCAAAATATGCAACTCCACCTCTGAAACTTTGTCCCATATCTTCATGCACTGTGATTTTGCCTCCAAAGTCTGGAAGGAGTTCTTGGGCATTGATAGCTTCAATTTCAACAACAATACTGACTTTTATGACTGGATAAACTCTTGGTTTTGTGGGATGCGTAACAAACAGGCTAACACCTACGCCTCGGTCTGCTGGTTCATATGGAAAGCCAGGTGTGCCAATTCCTTTGAGAACAAGAAAGCTGAACCAAATATCATTGTCACTGAGATCATGCAGCATCTATGTGACTATGATAGAGTGATTCATAGTGATGGTCACATTCTAAACAATCTTCAGTATGATCCTAATAGTAACTCTGATAATGAGTTCCTGGAAAGAAATCTGAGCAGAAACATCAGCTGCACTATAAAAATGTGTGAGCTTCCTTCTGTGATATTCCTTCTGTGATACCAAACATTTCTAACATTCCTGTAATTGCTTTGAACTCCACAGGGCAATGCATCGGAGCTCGAGGGTACCCAGCAAAAGCCAATGGAGATGGATCAACTACCGGAGCTCAACTAGCTTACAGATGGGCCACTGAATGGACTCGAACGAATGTCAACTTTGAAGCCGAAGACTACAACATTTTGAAGGCTATCAAGCATATGTACAAGGAAGTTGTGGGTGGGCGTTTCTCTCTAAGTTATCATGCCAGTATCCAAGGAACTCATGGCAGCAACAATCCTGTTTCTTTTGTCTTGAATGGCCTAAACTGTATTGGCAGAACTTTAAATTTAGCGGCCTTTAACTTAGCTCAAATCTACTGTAGGAATTCCAACTCCTCAAACTTCATTTGGAGAGGAAACAATCTATCAGCTCTTTATTGTAATCTCAACTCTGTTTTGGTTGATACTTAATAGGCGTTTCAGCCTCTAAGCATCATCGTTTTTCTTATACAAAAAAAGGTGGAGTTTAACTGCTGTAAATTAATCAAGTTAATCAGGGAGTGAAGGATTATTGATATGGTTGTTGTAAGCTTTAATTTATGCATTAATTAAATTAGATTTGCTTTGTTTTAGAAGCTTAAAGTCTGCAGCACTTAGATAACAGTGCAAAATTGGAATGAATTTCATCTTGATTTGTTAACCTCTGAAGTTTTAGTAGAGCCTTGAAAAATAAACGATAACATTTCAAATGACCAAAGCCTCTAAACCTCGACAAAGTGGCGCACAGCATTATGCAAAAATTGCAGGTGATTCAAAAATTAAAGGCATTTTCTTGCTAATTTCTGACTAGCTTAAGCAAAACTAGAATAATAACTGGTAAATGGGCTTAAAAAGGTACTGCTAGGGAAGTAATCTACTACACCGACACACAAAAAATAAACATTGATAGGAGAGGCCGCCAAGCTCACATGGAGGATGTTTTCTCAAGGAAAATACCGCCGTGCATTCAACTCTACAATTTGTTTGACAAATATCAGCAAATAGGGTGGCATATACATGAGCAGGTCTTGTTAAAACATACACAACCACCCCATTATGTGTACTATTGACCATCCATTATCTTAGGTTTTTGCTGGCTTGCATTACTCGAAAAAAAAAGTAGATATAAAGAAGATGCTAAAGTACATTGTCCTACTGTTCAGCCCTCCTTGGATAATATACATATACAGTGCTTTGAGGTTAAACAAAAAA
>JAJJMA010310481.1:0-13078 GCA_023529015.1 Papaver nudicaule
GACTGAATGTATCGAGACTGAATTCACCTTACAAGCAATTCAGCTACCAATGTGGTCCTACGTCTCTTGGCTACCGCAGAAACCTACGTACTTGATTCCCCTAGCTGGCGTCCTTTACAGGCCTAGGAGTTGCTCCACTTCCCTTCGTGAAGACTAGCGCTACCCTGCCTCTAATAGGACGCCTAAAAGTATCCAAGTAATTAAACGAGAATACGATTGTGATTTCCTTTAGATTTAAAGTCAATGTCAATGTGTAAAGACGAGGGTACCGAGTACACCACCAATCTTTTATTTTCACTACAAGAAAACTGGCCTTTAGTGGTGATTCTTTTCGCGACGAAGAACATTTCGTCACCAAAATTGAGTTATGGTGACAAAACAAAAAATTGTCACTATTATTATGGATTTTGTGGCAAAACTAAAATTTCGTCATTAATTTTTTTTTTAGTGACAATATATAGAGACAAATTAATGTTTAGTCACTGATAAAAATTTAGTGATAATTGGGCCGACCGAGCGAAGCGAGGGAGGACCCTATATATGGTGACTTTGTGTCAAATGAATAGTGACTTTTTGTTCAATTTGACACAAAAAGATTGGGAAAAAATGTATGTCCGGTTTTTCACACGTCTGCCCCGAATGACTAAATTACCCCTCCGAAAAAATTCAATTTCGTTCAAAATCCATGTAATAATAAAAAGTAAAGAAGGTTAAAAACGTCAAATTTGATATCCAGGTCCGTTGTTCGAATCCCAATTTCTTCAAACTAATTTCTTCTACACAATTTCTTCAAACTAATTTCTTCTACACAATTTCTTCTTCGTCTTTCATCGAAGTTAGGTTTACAAAAACTCTACAGACACAGATAAAATTCAACATCTAGATCATCGATTCTTCCCTCCTCTCCTCCCAGTTTCTTCCTCCCTCAGTCACCACTCACCACCACCATCTTCCTCCTCCACCCTCCTTCAGTTTTAGACACAAACCACCATCACCACCGTAACCAGCAACACCATCACCACCCACTTTCAGTTTGAAATTTTCTATCTTCAGCTTCAACTCAATCTCTGTTCACCAAATTAATTCAATAAATCTTAATTCGTCAATCGAGGTATATATCTCCTTTTCTTCTTTCTTGGTTGCATTTTCTTTTAAAATTTCTGCTTAATTCTGTATAAATTGATCGTATCAGATAAAATTACCCACTCTGGGTTTCCTCTAATTAGGTATAAAATGTTGATAGTTGACGAGTTTGATGGGTGTGAAGTAAAACCTATAAGGGACCCCCACAAAAAAGATTGAATTTTAGTTAAATTCAAACACCCATTTCTTCATTGGGTCAAAATGTTGATTTGATTGTATATTGAAGCTTGTATGGGCATATTCGTGATTTTGACATTTTTCCCTACAGATCATTGTTTATTGAAGGTTATATGTGTTTTGATGGAATTGATTGTTTGTTGCAGTACATTGTTATGGCTTGTGAGTTTGATCATACTTTCGGCAATGTGGAGAGTTTTTCTGCCCTTCAAAACAATAGCATGGTGGCCGTTTGCGATCCTCTTAGTTACGTCTGTTGGTTTTCAAGAAGTTCTGAGGTTTTTCTTCTGGATGGCTTACAAGTATGTCGAAATTTATGCAATTTGTATTAGCTAATGTTGTTTTCGTTAGTAAACCTTAAAATGCTAGCTTTGGATGTCTTTATTGAATTCCTTCTAGGTATAATTCAGTTTTGCAAAAAAAGAGACATGTAGGGGAGGTGTTTAGAATTGGCAGTTCAATGCTTACTGGCCAATAGCTTGGATAAATAGGTTTTCTGTTCTTCTCTTGTTACTGGCAATGAGAATTATTAATAACGTTACTGTTAACTTTATTTTGTACAGGAAGTTGGAAGATATTCTGGATTCTTTTGCTGACCGAGTTTCTAAACCACGCCTTTATCTGACTGATAAGATGCAAATTGCCGTTGGTAAGATTTGTAGATAGTTTTTATTTATCTTCTGTTTCACCATAAGAAGCTCTATCGCCATTGCTAATCTGAAAACTTACTCTACTAATTCGGCATTAGGACAAAACGTTTGTTGCTAGATTTTTGGAATTTGGACTTCTTGAGTCTGTAAATATACACATGAAGACTACCCACATCACGATGCACTATGTTCTTAAATGATTTTCCTTGGGTAAATCTTGATTGTAGTTTTGGTCATTTTATATGCTCAGCGTGTGCCATCATAACTATGCTCGGTAATTGAAATTACTGATGTCATGTACCTTGGCATTGCGTTCTTTAGAGTTACCCACTGGCTCTGCAATGTTTACAGGTGTTTTTCTTAATGCTCTCGTACTCTTGCAGCTCAGTTTTCTTCTTGTTATCTGTGTGCTTACTTCATTTCAATTTGTCGATTTGCAGCTGGTGGTTTGGGCATTGGTGTGGCCCATGCTGTCTTTTTCTGTCTAAGCCTTTTGACACCTGCCTTTGGTCCGGAAACATTTTATGTAGATAGATGTTAGTAGTAATGGTATAACCAGTTACACTGAAAGATTCAGTGTCTTTTACGCAAGCTTTAACTCATATATAATTGGTGTATGAGGAGTAGTTAAGTAATGTTTGTTTTTACTTTGCCTGATTATGTGCTTGTCCATAGCTCATGAGCAAGGAAATTTATACATGACAATCATATATCCTCTGCAATTGCAGGTAACCGAAGCATACGCATTCACAAAATATGGGCATACGTCAAAGTTGATTTAGCAAATTCTTCATCAATTTCTTCGGACGGGCGGCCCGTTCACCGTGTTAGCGGTCATCTAGTATTTTTTTATCACCGTTTATTTTCTTGTGACGATGTTAAAAAATTGATAGTAAATATTTTTTTGTGACGACTGATAACTTTTGTTACCAATAAAAATACTATAGTAGCAAAATAAATTCGTCGCTATTTATTCTTTTGTGACGATGTCAAAAAATCGACGGTAAATCTTTTTTCGTGACGACTGATGACTTTTGTTACAAAAAAAATAATTATAGGGGCAAAAAAAATCGTCACCGTTTATTCGCTTGTGACGATGTTAAAAAATTGACAATAAAGATTTTTTCGTGATGATTGATAATTTATGTCACAAAAAAAAAGTTATACTGGCAAAATTGATTCGTCGCCGTTTATTTTCTCTCTTGTGACGATGTTTAAAAATTGACAGTGAATCTTTTTTGTGACGACTGACAATTTTTGTTACACAGGAAAAATAGATTCGTCACCCTTTATTCTCTTGTGACGGAGTAAAAAAATTGATAATGAATCTTTTATCGTTTCAGTCGACCAGAGTCTTGTACATAAAATGATGAGAGCCTAGTGGTATATGGCAAAGAAAAAGGACCATTAGCAATGTTCTTTTATAGTTTGGTTAAACAGTAGTAGAGTTACTGTGCATTGGTATCTAGGCATCTAGCCATATGAACTGAGAAATCGTTAATACTCCAAGCCTCCAATGTTTTTACCACTGATCAAAGAAGATTCTCAAAGTGTTTCAGAATTTTAGTTTGCTTTCCGATTTCATCTAATTGTAGCATCCAAATCTTTGTAGTTTGTAGCGCACCAACCTTACATTAGGGACCTCTAACCATTTCAATTTGAAGAAGAGACACGAAATGAAAACAAGAGATGACCAGTGGATAGAACAATTGTACTCTGCAGACACCCTTAATTGTTAATTGCTTTTACATGTTGGTCAGTTTTGTTGTTTTCCTTCTTGTTTCATCCTTTGCAGACCCTTAATCCCACTTCGTCAGGATAATCCGCGTAAGCAAAAGCAGTAATCATAGTATTACAAGAAACATCTCTTTCAGGAATCTTCAAAAAGCACTTATAAGCTTGATTTAAATCTCCGCACACAGCGTAAAAATGAATCAAAGAGTCAAGTATATAAACATCAGAATCAAGTGAAGCTTTAACAGCCGTCCCATGAAAAACTTCTCCTTGTCTTAAATCTGACACTTCCAAAGCTGCTTTAACAGCCATCCCATGAAAAACTTCGGACAAGAAGATGGGTAAATATATAGTATTAATGTTTCATTTTTTTGTCTCGGTCTAAACTAATAGGTTAATAGGTGAAGAAATGAGTTACTGTGTCAATCTTTCTACTAATTTGGTTTTGTTACATTGTATCTGTTTATACCTGCTGGGCACCGAAGAGCGAGCTACACTGCTCACTGAGGCAGAAGTGTGTGCTCAAGGTTTAAAGAAAAAGCAAATACGACGATGTGCCACATCTGATATTGATTTCAATGGTGGAGAACTTCATTAGATGATCCAAAAACAAGCAGACCAGCTCTTAGCTCAGCAGGAGCAAATCCTTGCACAAAAAGAAACCGATCAGTAATCTCAAAGACATGATCCGTGAACAAGAGATTCTTTTCCGTCGATTCGCCTCCGTCAATGTTAGCTCTGTTCAAGCACCAACCAATGGTGAAACAACTTCAAATTGAAGACTAGATCCGTAGACTTTTAATTTATCAAGTGTTTTATGTTTTAGATTTACCGAAAATATGGAGACGAAAGTGAGGTGGATGAGTCTGTATGTAAATTATTTCGGAAACGATGATATTCGTCTGGAAAACCATATAAAGGCAACATCTTTTTTGCTATAAAACTGTTTTGGTGATAATTTTACCTTTAGTAAAATCTGGTTTTCGAGACAATTCTTGTTTGTTGTTAAAAGAATTTTTATAGGCAAATTTTTTTTTGAGACGAACAAATTTTGTTGCCAAAATTGTTTAAAGTGACGAATTTATTTCGACACTAAAACTTTTTCTGAGACGAACAAGTTTTGTTGCCAAAGCAGTTTAAAGTGCCGAATTTATTTCGACACTAAAACTTTTTCTGAGACGAACAAGTTTTGTTGCCAAACCAATTTAAAAGTGGTGAATTTATTTCGACACTAAAATTTTTTCTGAGACGAACAAATTTTGCTGCCAAAACAGTTTAAAGTGGCGAATTTGTTTCCTCACTATAACGTTTTCCGAGGCTAACAAATTTTGCTGCCAAAAGTATTTACGGTGACAAAACAAATTCCTCACCATAAGTAGGAATGGTGACAAAATAGTAGGTCACTATACTACTGTACGGTGTCAAATTTATTTCCTCGCTAAAAGATATTTTGGTGTCAATAAATTTATTGTTGCTAATGGAAAAATTTAGTGACATTTTCTTAAGGTTGTCATTAAATACTTTATGTGTTTCACTATAGGTGATGAAATTTTTTTCGCCTCTAAATATCTTTCGTGGCGAAAAAATTGATTTTGGTGACAAAGAAATTTGCCACTAAAGCCCACTTTTCTTGTAGTGAGTCCACCTATAAGTCAAACCTTGACCGGTTCCTGTAATCAAGAACTCAAGAACAAGATCTCTTTCAGATCTGATTGATTCACACAAGGGAGTCAATACAAGAATCCGAAAGACTATGTCAACCAACCAAGTACGATACTTTAATTATATAAGATGACTCAAATATAATGCGGAAGTAAAGTAAAGTACACACAAGATTTTGTTAACGAGGAAACTACAAACTCGTAGAAAACCCCCGGGACCTAGTCCAGTTTTGAATACTCTTAAGAATTAAGCCGCCAACACACCTACTCTCAGACTTCGGACTAGCTGGTGCAGACAATATGACCCTAATACAACTATTAGTCACAAAGCTTTCCCCTCACTATTCCTACGCCTCCAACCACAGCAAGGTGGTCACGCACATGTACTCCCTTACGTAAACAGACGCCCGTTACTATCTTACGCAAGAGTTGCCTCACAGCCCGTCGCGAGGACTATCGCTACCCGACCTCCAATCAGACGATTACAACCTTATGGACAACAACCAAATAGCGGCAGGTCAAATCGCTAGATGATATCCTTGGTAACTAACAGGTATTTCACCGAAGTCTTTTCACACCAAGAGCGAGGTTATTAAGTTTACTTAGGCAATAAACATCTCGAGATATCGATTAAGGTTTCAAAACCTAAACTCCCGAAAGAGCAACCTTGTCGTCCCAGTTGGAATCAAGAAGATAGCTGTAGCAAGTACGAAATGATATGACCGTGAATAACGATGTACCTGCAAAGAACAAATCCAATAACAGCGATCTTGATTCCACTCAATATCTATAGTTTAGGCACACAAACCGAAAGTGGCTTGCTGAAAAATCCAGGTTAATAGATAAAGAGTATGTTCTAATCACAACGATCTTGAGTGGCCTTATATCAGAAGAGAAGGACCTTAGAATAAACAATATCATTAGGTTTGATAGACGTGATAGAACAGAACACAAGTACAATACAAAGAAGACTAGTAAACATAAACTAGTTTCCCGTAAGAGGTACTTCTAGGCTTCTCGATCCCAAGAGAAGACTTTCCCGCAATTCTAGATCGAGAGAAAAAGCTCAAAGGTAACTGAAAAGAAAAGCGTCAACAAAAGCTTACAATTCCGAAGAAGAGCTTGGCCAAGGGGATTAAAGCTTTTAGGAGAAATACCACTCCTATTTATATTGACTAAGGCTTTAGCTTTGAAATGAGGCAAAGTTAATTTCGGAAATTCCACAAAGCACATTTACATAATAGTTCTGAAATTCCCCATTTAGTCTCATAGCATTTAATGAGAACTAATACTCTAGCATTTTACATTTAAGAAAAATATATTTCATAAAGAAAATATATTTTCGAAACATGTTTAGCCAAGAGCAATCACAACAAATAATATCTTAAGGTATATTTGGATATTTCTTTTTAATTCGAAATATGGTGCTTACCAAATACGATCCATGGGAAAGATCTCAATTCGAAAACGTGTCCTTAGTTTCGAAAATCTCCTTAGATATTATTACTTCCAAATGTCGTCACCAGCTTTATAATGTCAACATTACTTCCTTGGTATTGCTGGGCTAACCAGACGAACCTAGGTGGAAGTGGGATCTGGTCCAACGTGGTTCAACGTTCCGCATAAACGCATCATAAAAAACGTGGACAAAGCCTTGTGTGTTAAGCTTAAGTGAACACATTGGTTCAAACGTTCCGAATCACGCAAATAGATATACCATTGGAAGTACGGTGCGAGATTCCACGAGTAACTAGCAAAAATGTTAAATCTCCTGAATTCTTGATTCCAATATAGATGTCACGTTAATGATATCCAAGAATTCAAATCAAAACATCAAATGAATAATCAAATGAATATTTGATCAAGTAGTAAAGCACACGAAGATTTAATCATGTACAGTATTGATCCGAAATCATGTGTCCACTAACTAGAGCGACTAACCATATTTCTGATTATGACTCAATCCCACTTAGTTGTACATTGAAGATGAACGAATTCAAACTTACCGAGAATATCAAACTCATTAATCCGTTGAAGCAAAAATCAAAAAGATAGAGTTTGAACTTCGAAGTTACGCATTCTGAGTCAACCATATTATGGTTTCGAAACGTACGTTTGTTTTGGCAGAAACCAAATTAAGGTTTCGGAACCTAAAGTTCAGTATATGACCAGAACCATATTTAGGTTCCCAAATCAAGTTTCCATATAGCGAAACCTAAAGCTTGATTTCGAAATCTAGATTCTATTTAACAAAACCTTGGTTAAGGTTTCGAAACAAGAAACACATATTCAATTCATCACAAATGTTTGGTGTCGGACTTGAGAGTCCATGTGGTCGAGAACCGTTTCAGCATCACACCTTTTTAGCTTCGACGCACAGGAATATATTTCTCGGTTCACATAAACCTTTAGGAAACCCCAGGGTCTTTTTGACCTTTTAGATCTCACATGGTCAAGACACATTGGCCTTGATTCTCAAGTCACTGTCAGCCACACAAACATAGTTACGAATCTGTTATATCTCATTGGTCACAATATTTAAGTTTCGGACCAATATCTTATGAATGCGAAAACCAGATTATGGTTTCAAAATCAACGTCAGTTTTACCAATACCTACATTGAGGTTTCGAACATTGAAAATTCATAAATTGAGATACACAAATATGGTTTCGGAATCCAGAAGTGAGATATGGCATACAAGATGTTCATATACATAATCAAATGAATGATTCAGAACTTCAGAGTTTAGAGCCAAACCAAGACGTCATATTCGAATCTCAGAAGAGCAGTATTTCGAGTCTACACAACATAAGTGTGAGTCACAATCTCTCTTACATTGGATCATATAAATATATGTAATCAATCTGACAGAGCCAGACTAGGTAAGAAGAGACACAATACTTTGATGGATCAAATCCCGTAGTACTACCGAGATAACATCACATTGTTATATCCAACTCGAAAAGGTTTTAGGAAAAACCTAAGAGATAACTTAGAGATGGAGAAGAAAAGAAAGCTCTAAGAAATATTGGAACATCATAACTACACACTAATACCACAAGTGGTAAAGCGGAGTTATCATAAGACACACTGATCACAAGTGATCAAGTCATAACGTAAAGCTCAAGCTGAGAGTTATGTTTATGTCTTTTGTAGCACAAGTGTAAAAGATAATGGAATCGCGTTATTTAGATTCACTAACTTGTTGAATGATGAAGCCGGATGTCTTCGTTTGATCTCCAGTCTTTCTTCAACTCTTCAACTAGTGATTCTAAATCCTACCAAAATCTTCCACAACCTAAAGCTAACTCTCACATGACTTCACCTAAATGTGTGTTGTTTAGCGGTCGAGTTTTGATCACTAAAGTTGACAACTAAGCTTGACATACCAACACTTAGTGAGGTTGACCGAGCCATGCTCTAACAATCTCCCCCTTTGTCAATTTTAGTGACAAAAACTCTTTACATAGATGAACGAGAAATTTCAAACCTAAGTTCTACGCTTCGAGTTCTTCTACTTAGCTTGACAGCACACCAATAGTACCTGCAAAATATGTCAGTCTGCAAACAATATATGTACTATTGAAAAATACTGATAACCAATACACTTACTCCCCCTGAATGTAAGTTCGGATGTTATCATTCCCCGACGTATTGTTATCACCTGTAGCACAACGCGAAAGTCTACAGTGCTAGTAACATCAAGTGTTACTCCCCCTTAGTTCATGCTTTCATTCATTTTTCAATATACGCGCAGGCATTTTTCTCCCCATATGACACTGCTTTGTCAAAGACCAAGCACTGACCGAAGTCAAGCTATCAATATTTCTCCCCTTTTTTGTCAAAAATAATTGACAAAGGGTCTCGAAAATATCTGGGTACGAGATAAATGCTCAAGTTCAGAGAACTCAATTCAACATATAAGAATGATCGCAATCACACGGGTCAACATTTCGACAAGTTACACAAAATATATATATATGTATATATGTGATAAGCTCAAGCAACCTGTCAGGAAATACAAAAGATATAAGCAAATAACAATTATATTCCCTATATATTCCACAACCACGCTCCCCTAAAGATATATTTCTATTAAGCACAAGTTCACATAGGACAAGTTCACAAGAGAACTCCCCCCCGTTGGTTGTCATTCCCTCGGACATGAGAACAACGGAACAGTCTTTACCAGAGAAAGACTTAGACTTGGTTTTGGGTTTTCGAACACGTCCGTAGTCATACTAGATTATACCAAAACCATTGATTTATGCGTATACTATAACTCCTAGTAAAAAAGACACAAGGATATCCAATAGTATTGTAACTAGCATAAAATCCATATCCTCCTTACATAGTTATACTCATACCTGCAACACAATCGTTAGTACAAACATAACATCCACAAACATAAGGAGGCCCATGATATCAAGATATTAAAACAATAAAGATCAGCTTCATAGGAGATAAAGAATTATCTTGATAACCTGCAACATACATCCATAATAGATTCGGAAATATTAACTCAATGTTGCATTCGAAACTCACGTACTATTTAGGTTTTCTGATTTTCTACTTTTTATATTTTTCAGAAAATTGATTCGAAACTGCGTGAACAAATACAACATACACACATATATAATTTTAAAATTTTTAATTAATTTTCCATGAACAGATTCGAATCAGACGCAAGTAAATAATAATAATTTTTATTTAATGTTTTTCGAAACAGAAAAAGAACAAAAGTAAACCCTAATAGTTTTGAAACATAGTGATAAAACATATCTTTATTCTTTTGATAACTTTCTCATAAAAGAAATTAGAGATTATGTACTTCTCAAATGTCATTAGGAGTTTCTTGATCCACATCAAGAGTTTTCATCAAATCCTCAATGTTTCTAAGCGACTCGATTGACAAGTTTTGCTTGTTAAGGACTTGACAAGCATAGCTCTTGAGAAACACCATCTGAGAGCAGAGATCTCCCAAGCACTCTTCTAGTTTGCTTTGGTCTTTGAAAGCTACTTCGAGTTGGTTTTTGACTACTTCGAAATCATTTAGCATCTCTCCATAAAGATCAAGTTGAATCAAGTCTTTCTTCTTTCCACCAATATTAGCAATCATACAGGTTACATGCCTCTCACACAGAGAATTTGTGAGTTCAGTTTCCTGATTCGAGTAATCAACAAGCCATTCTTCAATATCTGCATCTTTACCCAATTCCATGTTCTTCATTAATGCTTTACAAGCTTTTTAGAAGAGATGTAGGAGATGATATCGAAATACACATCTTATATTGGTTTAAAGTGAACAGATAAGGAAATTACTTTCGAAAATAATAAATTTCTGGAAATAATAGGGTGTACTGTTTCGAGAGTATGTGCACAACCGGGAAAGAAATATTTCGAAGTATTTGGAAACAAAAGATCTCGATTTTTGAAAAATCTGGTAAGAATTTTTCTTGAGCCCTAGTAATTAATTTTAATGCTTATTTTATAAACATGCTTACTTTAAATACTTAATTTTGTTTTCTCTTATTTATAGATATAGGTGAGAAAACTTTGGATGTTTATTTTCGAAACTAGTTAAGAGAGAAAATCTCTCCTGGATTTGCAAGATTATTTGAAGATCTAGTTCTTCTATTTTTCGTGTGTTTGGAGTTATTATGAGTCATATTACACTGTTTGTTGTAATTAGTCAGTTCCTTTTCGATTTCCTTCAAACTTTTTCGAAGTGAGGAAATGAACTGAAAACTCTTGGAGGAGTCCAGGCAGGATTCACGACAGTGAAAGTTACAGCCACAAAAATTGCAAATTGTATCAATTGCATTAGGACTTTTTCTTTCCAAGAAGGAACTTGTCATGCTCATTTAGTCTTCACTATGAGTATGTTCAGTATTGAATCCAAGACCGCTAGAGTCTCCAAAGGACTTTTGACCAAACAACATAGCAAAGACTTTTTGAGAACTTCCTGATAGTCTTTGAAGATCACGATATAACATTTCTATTTTACTCTCCTTCAAAGATATGGTTCTACCGAACTCATCACGAAGTTTTCCAAGTTCATTAGTCTTGTCGGATAAAGTCTTCTCACATAATGCAAGTTGATCCTTGAGAATTAGATTTTCTGATTTGAGATTATCTAATTCTTCAAGAGATTTTGTAATAGCAATATAATCACTTTTGTCCATAGATGAGGTTTCTACTTCAGCAAGTAAGCTATAAGACTCACCTTTATCAACGACTATAGAAGCTTTGTCTTGATCAGAATAGCATTCATCTCCCCAATCCAGTTTTGGATTACAGTGAGTCGATCCGGATGACAATGTCGTATATGCACTATTATCTTTAGATGTATTAAGATCGGAAGATATTAGATTAACATCAAGGTCATTTTGATACTGCCTCATCTTTTCACATTCCAGAGATAGGTCAAGCAGTTTCTTTTTCTTTTCAGAGAATTCATTTT
Organism: Papaver nudicaule; assembly: GCA_023529015.1. Lineage (NCBI taxonomy): Eukaryota > Viridiplantae > Streptophyta > Magnoliopsida > Ranunculales > Papaveraceae > Papaver > Papaver nudicaule. Next base: position 11,830 of record JAJJMA010310481.1, read on the forward strand.
CGAACACAGTTTCAAAAATGTGTCCCATGCCTCTTTAGAGGTTTCACAATAGAGGATATGGGAACGTATGTTGGAATCGACTGCATTGAAGATGATGTTCAAACCATTAAGGTTTTTCTTTTCTTCTGTCTTTTCCTCAACCGTATAGTTTTGAAAAACTTTAACTTCAAGGAGCGAACCTCTTAGTTTTGGTCGAGTATATCCTTTGACAATATAAAACCATATGCCAAAATCTTTAGACATAAGATAAGTTTTCATGGCAGATCTCTACCATAGATAGTTTGTCTCGTCACATCTTGGAGGTACGTTGACTGAACTAGAATAATTGTTCTTATTCATGGTTATTCTTATAGGTTGGATCGAGCCAAACACAGATTGTTAGATCTTAAAGTGTTTGCCTGCTCTGATACCAATTGTAAAGACGAGGGTACCGAGTACACCACCAATCTTTTATTTTAGTCCACCTATAAGTCAAACCTTGACCGGTTCCTGTAATCAAGAACTCAAGAACAAGATCTCTTTCTGATCTGATTGATTCACACAAGGGAGTCAATACACGAATCCGAAAGACTATGTCAACCAACCAAGTACGATACTTTAATTATATAAGATGACTCAAATATAATGAGGAAGTAAAGTAAAGTACACACAAGATTTTGTTAACGAGGAAACTACAAACTCGTAGAAAACCCCCGGGACCTAGTCCAGTTTTGAATACTCTTAAGAATTAAGCCGCCAACACACCTACTCTCAGACTTCGGACTAGCTGGTGCAGACAATATGATCCGAATACAACTATTAGTCACAAAGATTTCCCCTCAGTATTCCTACGCCTCCAACCATAACAAGGTGGTCACGCACATGTACTCCCCTACGTAAACAGACGCCCGTTACTGTCTTACGCAAGAGTTGCCTCACAGCCCGTCGTGAGGACTATCGCTACCCGACCTCCAATCGGACGATTACAACCTTATGGACAACAAGCAAATAGCGGCAGGTCAAATCGCTAGACGATATACTTGGTAACTAACAGATATTTCACCGAAGTCTTTTCACACCAAGAGCGAGGTTATTAAGTTTACTTACGCAATAAACACCTCGAGATATCGATCAAGGTTTCTAAACCTAAACTCCCGAAAGAGCAACCTTGTCGTCCCAGTTGGAATCAAGCAGATAGCTGTAGCAAGTACGAAATGATATGACCGTGAAGAACGATGTACCTGCAAAGAACAAATCCAATAACAACGAT
>JAJJMA010310484.1:0-21219 GCA_023529015.1 Papaver nudicaule
CTCTCGGTGTATTCACTAACTTACTACTGCCCTTAAGATGGTGCCACATGTCCATCAGATTTCTGGTACCTACATGTAGAATGTAAGTTCCACTAATAACTTGATAAATCAAGTGTAAATTGGTAGACGACAATAAGTAGTATCGGACAGAAGTCAGAAGGGCTCACTCGTGGCAAAAAACATAAGAATTTCTGTAGGATGGTTTTTCACTTTAGCAAAGTTTCTTGTTTCATATTTTCGTCTTTCGAATGTTATTGAGATTATAATACATCAGTGACTTAACAAAAAACGGGCGCCTCTTACCGAGTAAAATCATGCAGCATTATTAACTGTAATTTCATTTCAAGGAACCTAATTATGAACATCCACTGCCATTATTCATGGTATTATTTGTATTTCAGTGTGTGTGGTCTTGTAACTTTGCCATAGTCAATTGTTGGAAAAGCTAGAGAAAGTGCCGCACATCATTATGTACATAGCCCCATTGGCTGAGGAGCTTTTAGCAAAACACGTCTTTGACTGAAAGAGATAGTACGTGTTTGAGGAAAAATATGTGGCAATTAATCACTCTTTGATCCATTTGTAGCCAATTACAAGCTGTGCATTTCCCTTCAATAAAACACAACTTGGCAAAAGCATCAGCCACAAAACTTAAAAGTGTACGTACCCACCATGCCAGTGTGGCGTCCACTTGAATCTGTCACGCAGCTTATGTCATCTTGTCATTGGAATTCAATTCCCTGGAATCATATTCCTTGAGAAGATAAAATCTTAAACCCACAATGATTCACCATCTCCATGGGTTTTGAATTCCCTTATTCTACCTTGAATGTTATGATACATCCAGATATGGATCCAAGTGGAAGTGACCTTTCTTAGGCTTCCATCACCTAGTGATGGCATATGCCATTGCTCTTCATGGGGTAATGACCTTATTTTCCTAGCCTGATTTTGGTGTATCTACTACGTTGTGCTAACCACCTAATCGTGGAATTCATTAGCTTCTGGATTATAAAATGAGCTGAGCCAAGAGTTTCTTATCTAAAATACATGTACCATTCTAATCATGTCAACTCTATGTTTGCTTAAAGTGAAAATGGCCAAAAGTTTGAATTATTGGTGCCCTTTTCCGTATGTGGCCATTAATGACTCTGTGCTTCGTTTTGTCCTTTATCCCATTCATATATTTAAGTGACATTGGCTTAGTTTTCAAAAACAATTCCAAATCTCGTGAAAAAATTGAGACTAACTAACTATTAGATCATCAAATGCCTTCATTACGTCTACAAGGAGTTCTTCTTGTAATACTAATGGTGTATTATGCATTAGAAGCAGAAGTAGCGGCAGCAAGAAGAGCACAAGCGGCACCGGAAGCAACAATATCTATGAATATTAAGGAGATAAGTGGTAGCACTAATATTGCTAAAGACGGTTGCGCAGATAGATGTGGCGACGTAATTATTCCATATCCATTTGGAATGGATACTAATATTACTAGTAAGTGTTACCGCGATATAAGTTATAAGATTACATGTGCAAAGTCTTACAGAACTCGATATCCAATCGCTTCATTGAATTCATTGCTGCATGGTGATAGGTATGAAGTTACTAAAATCACACTAGACTATATTCAAATCAATATGGTAGCACCCCTCATTTGTAACATTAATAATTTCTCAAATATTACATACGAGGTACCATACCCTGTTTCTAACACTCTCAATAAGTTAACAGTGCTTGGTTGCAACGTTGAAGGTTACATCACATCGGAAACTGGTCCGGCTGAATCGACTGATAGAATTGATAATCAAACAAGCTTTAGCTCACAAGGAAAGGGATGTCATACTAATTGTGACATGTACACAAGAAATATCCCACCATCTCGCTGTTCTGGTAATGGCTGTTGCGAGACAGAAATTCCCAAGGGACTTACATCTTACTCCATAAAAACAAGAAGACTCGTCCCCAATTCTTCTTCTTTTTTGAAAAAGAAGAAAAAAACTAACTCCACTGGTTCCTTAAAAAACACTAATTCGACTGGTTCCACTTATCCATGTGCCCGTGCCTTTCTGATTGATCAGGAGTATCTTGGGGTTGGGGATTTACTCCAATTGCAATTGTACCTTAGGTACGACTCCCTTGTACCTGTGATCTTGGACTGGGCGATAAGTGACGTTACTACATGCGAAGAAGCTCAGAGAAATCCTAGCTCGTATGCTTGTGGCCGAAATTCCTACTGCCTCGAGTCACAGAATGGCCCAGGATATCACTGCAAATGTTTAAAAGGCTATGAAGGAAATCCTTACCTTCCACGTGGATGTCAAGGTACATTTTCTTTTCTCTGTATACAAATTAAAGGCCTACTTTGCGTAGTTGTTTTCCATTATATGCCTTCTTTTTACACAGATGTGGATGAATGTAAAGAACCACATAAATGCGGAAAACAAGCTATTTGCATCAACACTCCGGGAAGCTATAACTGTAGTTGTCCATCACATGAAAAATTAGAAATCCACGAGCAAGGAAATTATTGTACACCAAACGAACAAAGACGTCCAGATGATCAAAAAAGCAAACGAAGGCTTCATATAGTTGTGATTGCATCATCAGGTATATGAATATGTGATGCTGATTTTTCGTTAAAGTACACTTTCTAACCCAGCACGCGTTTAATGAAATTGAACATTATAGGCATATGTATAACCCATCCTTCAAAACGATCTGCAGGTATTGGAGTAAGCTTAGTAATAATACTTCTGGTTGGAGTTGTATATTGGTTATACAGAGGATTTGAGAAGCGAAAACAAATGAAGCTAAAGCAGAAGAACTTTGAGAGACATGGTGGGCTGTTGCTGAAGCAAAAGATCACTTCAAATGATGGTAGAGTTGAAAACGCAGGCAGAATCTTTGTAATTGAAGAATTAAGGAGCATGACAGATGACTTCAACCCAAATAGAATCATCGGCAAAGGCGGACATGGTACCGTTTACAAAGGCATGCTACCGGGTGGTGAAATAGTAGCAATTAAGAAATCTAAGCTAGTGGATGAAACCCAAGTTGATCAGTTCATCAATGAAGTTGTTATACTTTCACAAATCAATCACAGGCACATAGTAAAATTGTTAGGTTGTTGTTTAGAAACCGAGGTCCCCTTGTTGGTCTATGAGTTTGTTTCTAACGGAACCCTCTCATACCATCTCCATGAAGAGCAAGAAGATGGCGAATCGTTACTGTCATGGAAGGATCGTGTAGGGATCGCGTCTGAGATTGCAGGAGCACTTGCTTATCTACATTCAGACTCCTACATACCAATCTTTCACAGAGATATTAAATCCACCAATATTCTCTTGGATGATAAATTCAAGGCTAAGGTTGCTGATTTTGGTCTTTCTAGATCGATACCGGTAGACAAAACCCATTTAACCACAATAGTGCAAGGAACCTTCGGTTATTTAGATCCAGAATACTTCCATTCAAGCCAATTCACAGATAAGAGCGATGTTTATAGCTTTGGCATTGTTCTTGTGGAGCTCTTAACAGGAGAAAAAGCAGTTTCTATACTTAGACAGGAAGAGGAGAAGAGTTTAGCATTATATCTTGTGAAAGCAATGAAAGAAAATCGTTTGTTTGAGATATTAGATTCTAGAGTTCTTAATCAAAGCGGCGAAGATGATGTTTTGGTTGTGGCTAAACTCGCCAAAAGATGCTTGAAATTGAATGGGAAGAAACGGCCAACCATGAAGGAAGTGTCACATAATTTGGGTGGGTTGCATGAGAAACTTTCGAGAGGATCCTTGCACCGATAGAAGGTCCAACAAAAAGAATGGTCATGAATGAAAGGTGCTACCAGCCTTATATTTTTTGTATTGCGCGTCTGCTTAGTTCATCGGCCTGTCTAGCATCGTAGTATTGTTTGTGAGTTTCACTGATTAGATATCAAATAGAATTTTTCAGAAAGAATAAGTATTATTTGACAGAACTGCAATTCATGTAACAAGTTCACACCTCTTTTCTGGCACCACAGCGAGGAGCCAATTTCGCTGTCCTGGCAATAGGTCCTCTAGTTAACCAAACAATGAGCTCATTCTTGAAGTGTGGAGGAGCCACACTTAATTTACAACTTTTATAAAATTGCATAAACAATGAGCTCATTCTTGAAGACGGGTAGTAATCAACCCAAAAATCGTTTGGGAGCGACAGATCTAGTCTGCCTGTATATCGTTTCAGATAACTTGTAACTTGTTTTTCTTGTCTTTTTCTTTCCTGTTAGAAGCTTCTTCATAACAGCAGAATTGACAGTTTGGAGAAATTCTCTACAAAGATATTGAGCAGGTACGGGTGCAGATTTTGGAGGAGAAAATCACTGCAGCCTTGAACGTCACTTGTATTCTGACTTTCGCAACAACCAAAACTATGATATGTCTCTTGCTTCATATGGCTTACTTGAAATTGCAAATTTAGAGTTTTCTTTGTTGGTATTGGATTTCTAACAACTCTTTCACAGAACAACTCTGTCAATAACAAAGCCACAATAACCGTGTATGATCTTTAGTTTTCAATAACATTTTCTGCTCCTATCAATCATACTTCTGGTATGTACACAACAAACTTCTTTCTTTGTTGATCCCTCAGCAAATGCAGTAGATAGACTCTCCCAAACTTGTGTGTGGTAGCAAAATTGTGCTCAAAAAATTGATAAGCCACTGTGAGGTTGAGACAGTGATGCACATCCAGTTGCAGTGATAAATTTAAAAGTAGAAACATTTATCAAAACTTAGATATGCTTATAAACATTTATGAAAACTTAGATATACTTATGAACATTACTATTACTAGATTATTTGAAACCAAACTAACATTTGAAAAACAACAATATCATGGAGTTACTAAATATTACAAATTTCATTACAACTAATTAGATTAAATCTGTTTCTTTAACTTCTTCTTCTTAACTAATTAGATCCACTATGTCTAATGCCTCACCGACCGATAAAGGTAATCCGGCATATCGAAAAAAGAGAAAGATCGTGCTTATCCAGCCCTGATCTTTTCTTTTGAGAACTGCATGAATACCGTATAGAACACACAACAACGGCTATTTTACAGCTTTGAGAGGAGAACTCATAGTGTGGAGATATCACCATTAATGTTGACCAAGATGGTATTGGATCATCTTCCTTGTTTTGGTTTCTCAGATCCTTTGATTTGAAGGTTGGGCCGGGTTTGGTTTCCTCCTCTCATTTTTCTCTCTGCACAGTCGATGGTGGCGGCACAAACTTATGAACTATTTATAAGGGGCTAGAGATCTACCCATCTAGTTTAGGGTTTATTCATCATCGTTCATTACAGCTTTGTCAATTAATCCAACGGCTGGCCCATGTATTTCACTGGCCGTACTTGGTGGGCATATCTACTACATATAGACGGTTGTGAGTTTATTTTGGTACTGATTGGATTTCTCTTGCTTTATGGTGAACAGATGAAATTAAGCATTTTCTAATCTACATGACAACATGTTTTTACATTTGCTGATCCAAAAAAAAAAAAAAAAATCTACATGACAACATGGTTCCATTTTCATGAAGTACTATATCTACTTGTATGTGTGCCTGCTATCAGTAATTCTTCGTACAACTTGATAATCTATATATATGGAAGCTCTCATAATCGATTAGTCCTTTTGGACAGTTAAAATGAGACGACCATACTAATATATCTTCCCAACAAATTGAGCGAGAGTTACAAGAAACGAAAGACAAATTAACAAACAAAACCTTAACTCGCTATTTCAAGCCATATGAAACAAGAAGATCAACTCTATCATCAATAACAGGACCACAATAACCATGTTCGTTAGTCTTGGTTGTTGCCGGGAAGCCATAGACGATGTTATTTGCAAATGTGATTGCTAATCTTAGAGATTTTGATAGAGTACATATATACTTTCAAGCATTGGCACTTAACTCTTCACTGGCATCCCTCAGCAAATGTGGTAGACAGACTCCCAAACTTATGTGTTGTGCCTCTCAGTTTGTCATAATTACATGGGTGAGTCTCTCTGGTATGCATTTGCTAAGCCACTGTCAATATGAGGTTGAAACAGCGATATGCACAATGTCAATGTAGACAATAACATTACACTTACACCATTGCATACATGTTTATTGACCAAAGTTTTACCCATCTATGAAAAATTAGATATGCTGAAAAGGTTATATGAACATAAAAACCAGAATCTGAGATACCATAAACAAGATATAGTAAACAAACTCAACATCTGATAAGGATTTTATCATTAAGTCTGTTTCTTTAACTACTTTATTCTTCTTTAACTGATTAAATCCACTATCTCTGGTTTCTCTGTTTCTCCATTTTCTTTTATAATTCTTCATCGTTCTTCTATCAACCATTTCACCTTAATATATTCCAGATCAACCCTATCTACTGTATGATCTTATCCTTGTAGAACGATCCCAGGGAAAAAAACATCGATAGAAAATATGTGATAAAATATTTTACAATTTTGAGAGGAAAACTCATAGTGCAAATCTATTATTGTTGATGATTTTGATGATGTTGGATCATCTGCCATGATTCAGCTGCTGAGATCTCGTTTGATTTCAAGGTTATTAGGGTTTGGTTTCTCTATAGAAACGATGGAGGCGCAAAGGAGATCCTTCAGTAGGAGACTACTACTTATAAGGGTTTGTGATCTGCCTTTTTGACCTATCACCGTTGATTTCAATTTTCCCAATTAATCTAACGACTACTCCCTGTATTTGACTGACCTACTTGTGGACCGGGCAGGGCCGGTCCTGGCGGTAAAGCAGGACAAGCTCCACTTTGGGGCATCCAAGCTTTGGGGGCATACAAATATATAGTTATGTTTTGTAATTATATCAAAGAAAATGAAAATACAGGGATTTAAAGTGGGGGCTTTATTAAGAAAAGTAGGAAATATGAGGACCAATTCATCCACTCGGTTACTAACCCTATCAAATTCGTAAACAGATGATAACAATGTTAGTGCATCATATTTCATGTTCATTTTACGCCATTTTTACGGCATGACCTGTTTCACTTATGGTTCATGTGGTAACCGAGAGGAACCTGACTCTCTGACACCTTAACCATAATTTGTGGTTTTTACTATTTACAACCATCAAAGATGATGACACCCTTTCCTTTGATTTATCGGTTAACTACTACGATGTAATAATTTTGGGATCCAAATCTAATTACCTTGTTTATTATCTTCGATCGTTAATGTTACAAGAGAGATCGAATGGTTTAGCTATGATAGCTATTGAAATAGCGATAGCTGAAAAAGTAGATTACAAGTCTATTATTAGAGAGTTTGCGTCTAAAAGTACGCGAAGGGCAGAAATATTTCGAAGAACTTTGTAAGTTTTTCTTTTTGTGCTTGAAATAACAAATTTTTCTATTGGATTATTAATCTCGCAAAAAAAAAATGTTGTTTATTATTAAAAATTTGTGCAATTTTTTCTTTTATGGAGGCATAAAAATATGCGTTCGCTTCGGGGCAAAAAATTCCCAGGAACGGCACTGGGACCGGGCATATCTATATACACGGTTTAGATTTTTCTTTTGGTACACGTGGAATGTTTAGGAGTATCGGATTTGCTTTATAATTTGGATTTCTTTATTGCTTTACAAAATTACGGTAAACAGATGAAATTGAGCTTACTAATCTACATGAGTATCGGTAATCTCTGTGACAACTTTGATAATGATTTAGTCCTTTAATGCATTCTTAAAATGGATTTGAAATTCAATAAAATGCAGTTATAAGTTGGCAATTGTATATTGAACATGCTTCTTGTGAGATATTAGCCAGCAGTTCCATGATGACTCTATGGTCTGTGTAGATAGGATCAGCCGGAAATGTCAACTTCAGAAGTGTTTTGTTGACTTCCACCATGGTTGGTTGGATCTGATCTGACTCGAAGGCTGAATCTGACTCGGATCAGAGAAATGGTTAACACAAAGATAACAAAGAAACTAAACACACTACCACCAAAAAAGATTCCCTATCCACTGTTTCAGTATTCACTAATCCTGTTATTTATAATAATGTTCTTGCGACTGCTTCTTATGGCCTGGTTGGAGTTGTATATCGGTTATACAGAGGATTGAGAAGCGAAAGCAAATGAAGCTAAAGCAGAAGCACTTTGAAAGACATGGTGGGTTAATGCTGTTAAATCAAAAGATCACTTCAAATGATGGTAGAGTTGACAGCGCAGGCTGAATCTTTGTAATTGAAGAATTATGGAACATGACAAATGACTTCAACCCAAATAGATTCATCGGCAAAGGCGGACATGGTACCGTTTATAAAGGCATGCTACCGGATGGTGAAATAGTAGCAATTAAAAAATCTAAACTAGTGGATTGATCACTGATCAAATATCTCGGTCGATACTTCAATTATTAGCATTTCATTTGTGGACTTCTTTCACTATCTCTCTGCAATAGTGAGTCTCCAATAATTAAATTTTGTGGAAACTTAGAAGACATAATAAAATGGAATAGATTGAGGCCAAAATGGATAGGTTAATCAAACACTCAAAGCAAATGAGGGTTATCTAGAACATTCTAAATCGTATACAAAGAATTACTATCGTTTTCTTAAAGACCAGAATCTGAAATACTAAACAATGTTACAGCAATTAAACTAATAATTGAAACAACATGGATAGTTAAATGCATGACTAAATTACATTCTTCATCACCCACTTTCCTTCTTATGGTTCTGCATCAGTTTCTTTCTTCTTATCTATATGTCTTCTCTTAATTGATTAAATCCACTATCTCTCTGGTTTCTATGTTGTACTTATAATATTCTGGAACCGATTCGTTCCACCATTGTTCTACATATGAATAAGAAATGGTATCTGCTATAATAGATTATACAACCTTGAGAGGAAAACTCATAGTGTGTTTATATTGTTGACGAAGATCTAATTAATATTGGATCCTCTCTGTCATGATTTCGTTTCTCAGATCGTTTGCTTTGAAGGCCAGGGTTTGTTTTCTTCTCTACACAGAAGATGGAGGCGCAAATGAAGGGCAGTAGAACACTGAACTACTTATAAAGGGCGACTGGAGATCTGCCCCATCGAATTTAGGGTTTCTCTTGTTTAGGGTCTATCGATCAACGTTCATTGAAACTTTATCTATTAGTCTAACGGCTGGCCCATGTATTTGATTGACCATACTCGGTGGACCGTGCATATCCACGGATTATTTCCTAGACTTTCTAATACGCAATGCTCAACTGTTAATCCTGCTTCAATTACCACATGGAATTCACCAATGCATGAATCATTATAATCACCAATGGAAATTTCCATGTGATATTTAGAACCTTTTTTCTGTGTAACTGTTGTTTGTATCCAAGTTATTATAAAGGCATGCTACCGGATGGTGAATAGTAGCAATTAAGAATTGAACAATTCCATACCAGGATTGTCATATCAAGTCGTAGTTTCATCAGATATGCGATATATTGAAGCCAAAATGGAAAGGTTAATCAAACATTAAAAGATAAAAAAAAATAAAAAATCAAATCAATATCTACTTACATTTAATCTTAAACCAACTCAACTGAATTGTACTAATTCTACTAGTATATTGCCCACGGAGGGGCTTGACCACTGATTTCCCTTCTGGAGTATCTGTTCATGAAAATCCAGCACCTAGTGACACAACTTTCTATAATAATGTGGTGTCCTTTCGGATTCATTCGTTCTCGAGTACATTCTGAATCCTATAGATATATAGTTCTCGTATGTACAGAATAAAAAAAATGGTTTCATAGAAGGTTAAACAAGAATAACTATATTCTTCATAAAGACCAAAATCTGAAATACTAATCAAGGTAACAACAATTATTGAAACAAACATGGATGATTAAATCATGCAGTGACTAAATTATAAACTTCATAGTGGTTCTGCATCTGTTTCTCTCTTCTTAACTGATTAGATCTACTAATCTTGAGCTGATTAAATTTCTTATGGTTCTGCATCTTTGTTGTACTTCTGTCTGCTATCCTTGAGCTGCTACTATGTCACCTTTCTTCTACATATACGAATATGAAATAATCCATATATCAGGGAAACATAAATGGGTAATGCACTAATACTAATTTACAACTTTCAGAGAAGAAATCATAGTACGGATATATCGTTGATGATGATGTTATTGGATCATCTTCCATGATTTGGTTACTCAGATCGTTTGATTGGAAGACTAGGGTTTGGATTGGTTTCCTCTTATGATATTCTCTACACTGAAAATGGAGGCTCAAATGAGAGGCAATAGAACACTAAACTACTTATAGGGAATTTAGATCTGGCCCATCTAATTTAGGGTTTATCTAGGATAGTGATCATCGTTCATTGCAATTTTACCAATTGATCTAATGGCTGGCCCATGTATTTCACTGACCTTACTTGGTGGACTGGGCATATATATAGACGGTTGTGATTTTGTTTTGGTACACGTGGAGTTTGTGTTTAGAATGATTGGATTTCGTTGATTTACAAGATTACGGTGAAGAGAGATGAAGTTAAGCTTACTAATTTACATATTTGTTGGTTGTATTTCAAAGTCAGGGTTTTGCAGATCTGTGATTATGAATAATGCATTTGCCACTTCCTAATGCTCGACTCCTGAACCTGCTTCAATTACCGTTGAATTGACCAACGCATGAATCATTATAATCAATAATGAGAACCTTTTTGCAGAGTAACTGTTGTTTGTATACCACTTGATTTGCCTAAAACAAGCTCCACTGCAGCATTTCCTTGTGGAACAAGATGGTGTGTAAATGACACTACATTTCCTTGTGGAACAAGATGGTGTGTAAATGACACTACATTGGTGTGTAAATGACACTACACTAATGACCCAGTAACGGAGCCAGGATTTCTGGTTAAGTGGTGCCTTCTGGAACTATTTTTTACCTCAACCAGTCTTGTTCTTTTTGAAATTATGTTCATAGCATTTAGGTTCGGTTTGATTATTTGATTATAATTCAGGTTCATCCGATTAACAATTTGATTTTAATTCCGGTTCAGAAGTCGCTTGATTAACATTAGTATTTATTTAGGTGATGAATATAACAACCAGTAAATGATTTAGGTGTAAGATGGTTTGCTTATTATTAGAGAGCTAAACATGTTACTAAGAACGTGTCTATAATCATATCAAAAAGAACGTGTACAAGAAATGGTGAAACTAATTTAATCAAATAAACAAGGTCTAAGAAAGAAATTGGGAAAGGTTATTTCATGTATTCGCTAGCATATAAGGAAAGGAAATAACGAATACAAGATTTTTCGGAGATTTTGGGTGGTGCCATGGACCCAACTAACTCCAATGTGGCTCCGTCCCTGTAATGACCCTCGGCAAAATCAGTAGTGACACACGAAACTTGTGTTTGGTAGTGGTTAAGTTGTGGCTCTCAGTTTGTTCATACACTCTAAGCCACTGTCAAATGTCAATAAGAAGTTGCACATCCAGATCCAGTTGCAGTGATAAATTTCAATGTAGAAAATAAAATTACACTATTCATACATGTTTGTTGGTAAAGGATTTGCTGATCTATCAAAAATTATATATGCGGTATAAAGTTTGGAGACTGATACTATATTATCATATTAAGATTAATATTCATACAGAGAAGGTTGACCAAGAATTACTATCTTCTTCATAAAGATCAGAAACTGAAATACTATACTAGACGAAGTTACATCAATTAAACTAATTATTGAAACAAACAAGGATGATTAAATTATGCAGCACATTTTTCTTTTGTTCTCTACTCTGATCACCAGATCAGCCTGATTGTGTAAATCCTGTAGAACAGACTAACCCCCAGAATTTGAGACATAGTTTAACTGAAATCTCCGAAAATACATCTTAGAGAGGGAAACTCATAATGTGAATATATCGCCATTCTTGTCGATGATGCTGTTATTGGATTATCTACCATGATTCAGCTGCTCAGATCATCTGATTTGAATGCTAAGGTTTGGTTTCTTCCTTTCATTTTCTCAACGATAGGCTCAAATGAGAGGCAGAAGATAGAAAACTATAGTACTTATAAGGGTCAGAGATCTGCCCAACTGATTTAGGGTTTTCTTATCATCGTTCATCTCATTTTTATCAAACAATCTAACGGCTAATCCGTGTATTTAACTGACCGTACTTTTGAACAGGGCATATCTATATAGACTGTTGTGATTTTGTGTTTGATACACTGGATAATTTAGAAGGATTGGATGTCTATTTAAAGAGCCGAGTGTAATTTGGAATAATGCGTTACTGGTAGGTAATTCCTCATAGAAGTTGGTAACGGATCATCGGAAGGCCATTAAGGAGTCCATTCCCTTGTCGTGGCAGTATGTTAACCCCAACTAAAAGTTCACTCTGGCTTGAACTGTGGAGGAGCCATACTTTACAGCATGTACCAAACTGCATAAACACGTATACCTTGGGATGAATTGTCAACAGACAGATTAACCAGGGAAGTTTCTTATCTCAAATTTTCTTGTGAGGGTGATAATGCATCAGTTGCCCAATGAAAAAATAACTTTATACCGAGGGAGATCACGACCGGCTGATGTTGAGAACTACATGCCTCATCTACTTTGGATGTTTAAGAGGTCACCCTTTGGTTGGTCCTTGCAATACTAAATTTCATTTGCTATGGATGTTTAAGATGCCATTTGTTGCATTCAAGGCTAGAAATGGGTTTGTTACATTCTTTGGTATGTTAATTTGTTGGTGGTATTTCAAAGTGAGGGTTTTGCAGATCTGTGATTAGGAATTATACATTTGCCACTTCCTAATGGATCTCACCAACGCATGAATCACTTTCCATTAGTATTCTGATCTTTGCCACACTAAAACTAATCCTGTTAGCGATAACGTTGTTGTGATTGCTTCATACGGCTTGAAATTACAAATTTGTTGTTGGTACTATGTTTCTTGCAACTCTTGCGCAGACTATGGTTGGACAGCTTGAGATGTGAGTATTGGTCTATAAATGTCTTGGTCATGAAACATAGCAGTGCTTCAATTCTTTTGGTATTGAGTTTCTTGCAACTCTTTCACAGATTGTTGGATAGCTAGATAAGAGTGATGGTTGATTTCAATAACGAATGTGTTTCCATTTTGTTGGCTATGTATTTGATAATTACAATTTTTTGGTAATTGTATCTGCTGCTGAATTTCCTTGCAACTGTTAACCCTGAAAAAGAGAAAAAGTCTATCAACAACACGACCACAATGACCATGATCTTTAAGTTCACAATAATATTTCTATTCCCATCAATCATACTTGTGGTATGCACACAACAAACTTCTTTCTTTGTTGATCCTTCACTAGCTAGTTACCCTTCGGCAAATGCAGTAGAGAGTCTCTCCCAAACTTGTGTATGGTAGGTTCAAATAAGTGAGTCCCTGGTATACATTTGTTAATCCACTGTTAATAAGAGGTTGAAACTGTGATGCACATCCAGTTACAGTAGTGATAAATTTCAAAGTAGAAAATAACAAAATTAGATACGCTGCTTATAAACTTATGAACATTATTACTGCCAAAATTACATAAAACATCGAACAAGAATTAGCGTCATAAATACCAGAATCCGTAGTAATAAAACAACAACATAATGGATGATTGTTGATTAAGTCATTGAGTGACTAAATAACAATTTCCATCAACTAATTTGATTATATCTGTTTCTTTAACTTCTTGTTCTTAACTACTTAAATCCACTATGTCTGGTTTCTCTATTCCTCTTTTTCACTTTGAATGCTTCATCAACCTCCCCCCTCAAATTTCATCATTTTAACAACCAGATCAAGTTAATGAGGCCCTTGTTCTTTTCATCGAAATTAGAGAGTAGGAATATAAAATAGAGGAAAGAATAAAGTATATTTTACAACTTTGAGAGGAAACCTCATAGTGCGGATAAATAAATCACCATTTCTTGTATATGAAGATGCTATTGGATGATCTTCCATGATTTCGTTGCTGAGATCGTCTGACTTAAAGGCTAGGGTTTGGTTTCCTCCTCTCATTTTTATCTCTGCACAGACGATGGTGGCAGCACAAAGGTATGAACTACTTATAAGGGGCTAAAGATATATCTGACTAGTTTAGGGTTTCTTCATCATCGTTCATTGCAACCATATAAATTAATCTAACGGTTAGCCATGTATTTCACTGACCGTACTTGGTGGAGGGAGCATATCTATGTAAACGGTTGTGATTTTGTTTTGGTACAGATTGGATTTCTCTTGCTTTATAATTTTCGTTTTTACTAGATTATTATGGTGAACAGATGAATATAGTTGTGATTGCATCATCAGGTATATGATATGTGATGTTGATTTTATGTTTAAGTACAATTTCTAAGGTTAGCGCACGTTTAATGAAATTGAACATTATAGGCATATGTATAAACCCATCTTTTAAAATGATCTGCAGGTATTGGAATAAGCTTAGTCATAAGACTTCTTGTTGGGGTTGCATACTGGTTATACAGAGGATTGAGAAGCGAAAGGTTAACCTTAGGTTGATTAGTTCATTATTGATCAACTATCTACGTGATACTTCAATTATTAGCATTTCTTTTGTGGAATTCGGTCATTCTCTCTCTGCAATAGTGAGTCTGCAGTTGTTAATTTTGTGTAAACTCAAAAAGGCATGATAAAACAATAAAAATGTGGAAAATTTGAAGCTTTTGAAATGTCGAATTGACCATCTTGAATCTGGGATCTTTAATAGTAATTCTCTACTTATTTGAATAATTGTATTTGCTTTCAAGTTCGATAATATCAGGCAAATCTGCAGCATTGATTTTGTTTGTGAACCCATGATCTGCAGGACTACTTTTCCTTCCGCTCTTAATAGCAGCAAGTAATCTTTTCGTTGTTGTTGTTGTTCTTGAATGCCTACATACAGATCTTCAGTACCCAGACTTTGGAATACCACCAACAACCATACCCATTTTGGAGTACGCAGTTTGATCAAAAGGAATGCAAAATATTTAGGCCAAAATGGAAGAGTTGATCAAACATTCAAAGCCAACGCAGAATCAAATCATTTTCTACACTAATCTTAAACCAACTCAACTGAATTGTACTAATTCTACTAGTATTACCGTATCTGTTCATGGATATGTAGTGTTAATTGGTCTAACTCTAAAAAATCCAGCACCTAGTTAAACTAGTAACACAATTTTTGATACTAGTGTGGTGTCCTTTTGGATTCATTCATTCTAAAGAACATTCTGAATCCTATAGTTATATAGTTCTGGTATGCAACACGTTGTGTAGCAATGAGTCCATAGCTATTTATATATATTACATCTCCTTCTCTTGGTAATGGTTGTCGTAAGGTATCAATTCCCGATAGGCAATTCAAAAGGTCGGATCAAACTTGATCAATGACAGGACATATTTTTATGAAATTGTCTCTGCTGAATTTCCTTGCAACTGTTAATCCCGACAAGTCTATCAATAACAGGACCACAGTAACCATGATCTTTAGTTCGCAGTTGTGAAACTTTAGCTTAGAAGTTTTAGAAATGGTGATCAATAATATTAAGTTGTGATGAAACAAACAAGAGAGCATGATCTGCTTATAAAGCAAGGATCAGAGGCAAGGGAAAGACAGGTGTTGTGTGATGAACAAAAACAAAGAAGGACCACCAACATAAGCTGTTGAGATGGTCATACAACATGACAATAGTTGCAGCAAGACCACAACCACATTGTCAGAAGCACAAGAAGCCAGAAAAACAATAATTCTCTCAACTAACACCACTCATCCTCACACACATCAATCACACACTCACTTATTCATTAGCTAACATACTAAAACAGTTATGGGCACTCTAGTGCACAGCCTATAGTTCTCACAGCCTCCCTCAAGCTGAATATCGCCAGATAGAAGCTTGAATGCAAATTAGGTTCATCAAGATATAGAAGGATGACTTGCAAATAGACCAAAAAATACAGACTCACCACCATTAAGATCTGAACTAGCATCAATTTGATTTCTTCGAACACAGGCAGTCAACTCTTGTTGTGCACCATAAGTAATTTCACCAACAACACAAACAGAAACTGGATTATCAATTGAATTATTTGTACCAATATTAACAGAATCTTTCTTTACAGCATCACCAACACTTGTCGCAGTTTCTTGAATACAATCAGATGATATCTTGCAATTCAAAGAATCACGTGATGATAACACAGATTTACATCTAGATTCAGAAGTTGACACAGCAGTTTTGGAAACTAATGATAAAGATTTCAGATCCTTTTTCTTCAAGTTCTTCTCATAGTAAACTAGTACATCAGATTTACATTCTTCCAGCGAAAAGGTCTTTTTACCATAGTAAGGATCAACAAATTTATTGTATTGCTTGCCTAAACCACGTAAAATATTCATGACAACACTCTTTTCACTAATTTCTTCATTTAATTCCTTTAAGGAATCAACAATTAAATCTATTTCTTGAAGATAGTCAAAGATAGAAGATGTACCTTTCCTGATAATGTTTAGACGATTTTTAAGTTTTGATTTGTCTCCATCAAGTTTCTGAGCATAATACGTTTCCAGATAACTCCATATCTCTTGAGCAGTAAGATCTGATAAACTCATCCATCTAGAAACTCCATCCTCAACGGTTGTACTGAGACAATAGAGAACTAGTTCATTCATATGTTGCCAACGTATATACTCAGGATTAGAGGTTGAGAACTCAACTAATTCTTCATAGATCAAAGAAGTACCATTAACAAACTCATACAGATCAGCATATACCAGAAGTGATTTGATCTGGTTTCTCCAAATAGGATAATTTGATATATCTTTTTCTAGTGTAATAGAAACATAATTTGGTAAGATGGTTTTAACAAAGGTTGAAAATCTTGTTTGAAGGTTTATAGGAGTAGCCATTAGAGACTGATATTTGAGTATTTTAGGATTAGAAGTAGTTTTAAGTGTTTTGAAGTAGTAGATAGTTTAGAAATCAGCCATGAATGACTGAGATAGTAGAGTTTTTAGATTTTGATAGGAATAGATAGTAGGTTTGAAGCAGAATCAAAGGATCTAGAACCAGAGAGAAATCAAAGTTCTCTTCATGGCTCTGATACCATGTGAAAATTTAGCTTAGAAGTTTTAGAAATGGTGATCAATAATATTAAGTTGTGATGAAACAAACAAGAGAGCATGATCTGCTTATAAAACAAGGATCAGAGGCAAGGGAAAGACAGGTGTGGTGTGATGAACAAAAGCAAAGAAGGACCACCAACATAAGCTGTTGAGATGGTCATACAACATGACAATAGTTGTAACAAGACCACAACCACATTGTCAGAAGCACAAGAAGCCAGAAAAACAATAATTCTCTCAACTAACACCACTCATCCTCACACACATCAATCACAGACTCACTTATTCATTAGCTAACATACTAAAACAGTTATGGGCACTCTAGTGCACAGCCTATAGTTCTCACAGCAGTAACATCTCTATATCTATCAATCATACTTCTGGTATGCACACAACAAACTTGATTTACTTCGTTTTGTTGATCTTAAACATGACCTCCTCTATCAATCTATGAGGCACTGCATTGTTGTGTAAATGATTTGGTCATGAACAGATCACTGCAAATATTATTGCTAATCTTGGAGATTTTGATAGAGTGCATATAATTTCAAGCATTGGCACTCAGCACTTAACTAGTGATCCTTCAGCAAATGTAGTAGACAGACTTCCAAACTTGTGTGTGGTGGCTAAGATTGGTCATACTCACATGGGTGAGTCTATGGTAAACATTTGCTAAGCCAGTGTCAATCAGAGGTTGAAACAATGATGCCCAATTTCAATTTACAAAATAACATTACATTTACACCATCCATACATGTCTATTGACCAAAGTTTTACCCATCTATGAAAAATTAGATATGCTGATAATAAAATCAAGAACATAAAGAACAGAATCTGTTTATTTTACACAACAAATTATGGTAAATAAACTTAACATTTGAAACAACATTGATGATTATTTATTATTAAATCTGTTTCTTTGACTTCTTATTCATCTTCAACGGATTAGGTCCACTTCTGGTTTCTTTGTTCTTTCTTTTTCTCTTCTAATGCTTCACCGCTCTTCTATCAGCCATTTCATCCTAATATATATATATTCCAGATCACGCCTATCTACCCCTTGATCTGATCCTAGTAGAACGATATTGGAGAATAAAAACCATGTAATAGATAATCCTGGATAAGCTATTTTACTACTTTAAGAGGAAAACTCATAGTGAGATATTTCCTATTCTTGTTGATGATGATGCTATTGGATCCTCTTGCATGATTCCTCTGCTGAGATCGTTCGTTTTGAAGGTTAAGGCTTGTTTCTTTCTTTTCATTCTCTCTGCACAGAATAGAGGATGCAGGTGCAAATGAGAGGCACTTCAATAGCAGATTTATATACTGCTTATAAGGGCTTGAGATTTGCACATTTGATCTAGGGTTTACTTATCACCTTTGATTTTAATTTTAGCAGTTAATCTACGGCTCTCTATATATTTGTCTGATCGTACTTGTGGACCGAGCATATCTGGATAGACGGTTTTGGTTTGGCTTTTGGTACACGTGGAATTTTTAGGAGTATCGGATTTCACTTTCAAAGAACTGCTTTCCCTTGCTTTATAATTTCGATATCGTTTTTACGAGATTATACTGTGAAGATATGAAATTAAGCTTACTAATCAACAGGGTTGCGAATCTCCATTTTTAATGAACCATTATATCTACTTGTATGTACGTATTATCAATTTTAATTCTTCGTAGATCTTGGTAATATCCAATTTTAAACATTTCTGGCATTTGAGAAGAGAAATCAAACGAAGCCAAAGCAGAAGCACTGTGAAAGACATGGTGGGTTGTTGTTAAAGCAAAAGATCACTTCAAATGATGGTAGAGTTGAAAACGCGGCAAGAATTTTTCTAATTGAAGAGTTAAGTAACATGACAGATGAACATTACCCATATAGAATCGTAGGCAAAGGCGTACATGGTACCGTTTATAAAGGCATGCTTCTGGGTGATGAAATAGTAGCAATTAAGAAATCTAAATTAGAGGATGAAACCCAAGTTGGTCAGTTCATTATTGATCAACTATCTCTGCAATAGTAAGTCTCCAGTAGTTAAATTTTGCGGAAACTTAATAGACATGATAATAAACAATAATAATGTGGAAAATTTGAAGTTTCTGAAATGTCGAATTGACCATCTTACAAGTGAGATCTTTAACAATTCTCTGCTTATTTGAATAGTTGCATTTGCTTTGTAGTTCGATAATATTAGGCAAATATGCAGCATTAATTTTGTTTGTTAACCCATGATCCGTGATGGGATATGGCAAGCAGGAGCTGCAGGACTACTTCTCCTCAGTTCCTAATAGCAGCAAGTGAATTTGCAGGTAAAACAATTTATTCACCATTTTCTCTATAAAAAAACAAACTGAAAAAAGAAAGATGGAATTAGAAAAGAAATTGCCAACATAGCACTCTCAAAAGAAACAAAAGAAGCGATTAGAGAATTTACAACCAACTACTCTCTAAACAAAGTAACTCAATCGAAAACAAAATCGTCTAGTTTATAATCTTAAACGACTCAACATTAACTGACCAACTAAGTAACAACAATTTGATATCTATAATAATAGAATTTAAAGTTTCATTCTTGTTTCTTCGCAAAGATAATGTCATTTTTCTAAATCTAATTGTGTCGAAATCTACTAATAATCTTTCTTCGTTGTCGTTGTTGTACTTGATATCGAACGCCTACATACAAGATCTTCAAAACACTGACTTTGGAATGCGACCAACGAACCCATTTCCAGAACTGAAATCAACCATCAATTCCATACCAGGATGGTCATATCAACGCACTGAAAAGTATGCAGTTTCATCGGAAATACAATGTATTTAGGCCAAAATGGAAAAGTTAATCAAATATTCAAACCAAAAGAAGAATCATCTCATTATCTATTTACATTTAATCTTACTAATTCTACTAGTATTAGCATATCTGTTCATGGAAATGGTGAGTTAATTGGTCTAACTCTTAAAAATCCAGCACCTAGTCAAACTATTACAAACTTCATAATGGTTCTCCATCTGTTTGTTTCTTCTTATCTTCATCTTCTTCTTAACTGATTATATCCACTATTCTTGAGCTCATTAGATCTTCTTATGGTTTTGCATCACTATTGTACTTCTGTTGTTCTTTCTGCTTCTATGTATGCATCCTTCTACAAACGAAAGAAGAGTCAGATCGGGTACTTGGAAAATACAAATGGGAAACTCTTAGAATTCATTTTACAACTTTGAGAGGAAAAATCATATTGCAGATATATCGTAGGCGATGATGCTATTGGATCATCTTCCATTATTTCGTTGCTCAAATCGCATGATTTGAAGGCTAGGGTTTGGGTTTCCTCCTTTGATTTTCTCTTTACAGAATATAGAGGCACAAATGAAATGGAAGTAGAACACTAAACTACTTATAAGGGGATTGAGATCTTCCCCGTCTAATTTAGGGTTTATTGATTGCAACTTTACCAATTGATCTAACGGCTTGCCCATGATTTTTTTTGGTACACGTGGAGTCAGTTACTTTCCTGATTTCGTTTTTAAAAGACTTCAAGACTTCATTTTTACGGAGAAGAGATGACATTAAGCTTACTAATCTACCTGACTTCATGACTATCTCTATGACTTCATGGCTAGGAATCTCATAGTCCTTTAGGGCATTATACTGGTTAATATGAGATTAACTCATAACATGATAGATATGTGGTAGCTAAGTCGTGGCTTTCAGTTCTTGAATTATTTCTTTCAGATGTCGCGGTGCCTAATTCAAGGCTAGAAATGGGTTTGTCACATTCTTGGTATGTTAATTTGTTGGTGGTATTTCAAAGTCAACGTTTTGCAGATCTCTGATCTTTATATATAATAGCAGACCCCAAATGTCCACATGTCGATACAAGGTTAATTCTGCATTTTGGTGAAGCCATGTCAGCAACACCTATCCCTGTCATCGTTCTATGATTGGCTTTTCCTAAAAGACACGACTCTTCCTAAAAGACACAA
>JAJJMA010310490.1:0-56934 GCA_023529015.1 Papaver nudicaule
TAGCAGTTCCTCTTGGGATTTTACCTATGACTATAAAGACTTCTCTTGAGAGTTGGGAAGCACAGGTAGGAGATTAAGACCTTAGTGGTTGAAATCGGAGTAACCTATAACCTTGGTAACCTGATCACGTTCTTGTCTATTCTACGGTCCTTCTCTTCTGATATAAGTCCATTCAAGAACTGATACGTTACACACAGGGTTTCGAAAGGAAGCAACGCACGGCTGCACTCGGTGTTGTAAGACTTAGTTAGCTCCAGTTGTATAAGTTTCTTAAGTGATTCTTCTTTTACAACCGAGGTAGAGACAAGTTGGGCATAGTTTACTAGGTTTACTTGTCAGCCCCCGCTTGTAAGTAGATTTGTGGGGGATCTAGAGACGTAAGGAGTGCGACAATAGACAGTTCGCTTGGAGGGTTGAAATTGGTCTCTGCTACATCCCAGACCGAAGTCTTATAGTAGGCTAGTGTTTGTAGACAGTTTGTACTGTGCGGTGTTCAATCTGGACGAGGTCCCGAGGTTTTTCTACAGGTCATAGTTTCCTCGTTAAAAAAATCTCTGGTGTCTTGTGTGGTTTACTTTCCGCATTATATTCTCTGATTATATAATTAAAGCAAACACAAGAAGTACGTTATTAATAAACCTGATTGTTGTCCTCAATCCATCTCTTGGATTTACCAAGACCCTGTCTTGCGTTGGACTGATCCTTTGAGATCCAAACTCAGGTTAACGGATCTGGATATTTATTTTTGAGATCGTCCAGATCTGACCATAAGTCTCACGAGCCCAAACGAAAAGTTGGTTGTATTTCGGTTCCCCCTGCTTTTTCACATGCTTCTGACTCTTATGGCTAAGAGGAGACGATTTGTGATAATAAGGTACCTCATAGACTACAATGTTGAACTCCGCTGGATTAAATGTTGTACCTTTAATTCTTAGTCTTACTACCACTAGGAAGGGGTAACCTAATGTTTTCTCTAAAGGCGATGGTTGACCAAAACTCTCTGAGAAATTAGGAAGATTAAACCTTGAATTCCTATTTGACCGTAACTGGCTAGGAAAGAAAAACATATCTACAATTTCACTTTTGAAAATTGTACCCAAGAATTTATTCTAAAACCTTGCTTGGGAAGGTAGTCGCGTTGTTCCTTATGGAATGACACATTATGGGGGAGATTTCTTTTGAACTTGTGCTTCATGGTAATATCTTTTTGAGGAGTGCGGCTGTAGAATCTACGAGAGAATTGCATCTTTTTATCTCTCGTTTCAGGTATGTTTACCTTTGTCTACATTGATTATTGCGATTTTATGAGGATTCCTATATTTATTTTCTTTGTCTATTTTATGACAAAAAAGGGGGAGAAATCTTGTAGTAAGGGGGAGTAAAATCTTTCTATCTACTACGACAATTGTCTATGGCATTGTCATAGGGGGAGTAAAATCGATGTGCTAGCTTGTCATGTCAAAGAAAAAGTTAGTGTATTGAGTAAGGGGGAGAACATATCAAATTGTGTAGTATCTTGAAGCATCGATGCAATATGCTTACAAGTTTTACATACTACTCAATTGCATAACAAACTCTTGTTGGACTATATCCTTCTAGAAACCAAGATGTATGGTGACTTTGAGTTTGTTATCTCTACCTTGAATCTTCGCTTGCAGGAACACTCTTATCTGAAGACGCTGAAGATGAAGATCAAGTACATTACGGTTAGGGCTAAAAGATTTTACTTTTTGAATCCATATGTAAGATTGGTTTTTGTCACTAAAATTGACAAAGGGGGAGATTGTTAGAACATTGCTCGGTTGAACCCACTGATGTTGCTATCTCAAGTCAGTTGTCAAGTTTATGAGACAAAAACACAATCCCTGATAAGTTTACTCTACAACCTCGGACTAGGATAGTTTTAGGTAATCGAGACGAAGACTGATGAAGACGAAGACCGGAGCTTACTACTTGATAAATCATAACGTCCTCGCTGAAGGTTAGAAAGGTTTTTCCTTTCTGTATCGTTTGTAGGGGGTAAAAACCCCTCGGAACACGTGTCTCGCATCCGGGAAGTTTAACCACTCCGAAAGGATCGACAGCGAGATCTCGGACCAGACCAAAGGAGAAGGAGGTCGCAGACGAGCGAAGTGAAGACTCGGAAGGAAAGGATTCAGACCATGTCAAAGGACCGAAGTCCCAGAATCAACTTCGGATCGCCAGCGAATAAACCGCCTTACTCGACAGGGACTGACACCACCACGATTGAGTCGTTTGTCTTTATTAGCTGTAAACCACCCAAGCTCGGCCTATATAATGCGATCTTGGAAAACGTTGTAAGGGTTGGATTCTCTTTGGGTTAAACCTAAGCGGCAAGAAGGAGATTAGGTCTGTATCTCCTCTGGTTCCTTAGGGTTATATTCATGTAATCACAACATAGAAATATATACAAATCTTCTTACATTTAGCCTTTGCTGTTATACGTTTTGTCTTTAATTACTGTTTGGATTACCTTCGGTAATGTTCTTGTGGTCTTCGCACCATTGAATCTCAACTAAACTACTGTATGTATGAGTAGATCTGATGGATATGGCTCATTGAGTACCTATGCAGATTTTCTACTCGTACAGTTTGGCGCTAGAAACAGGGATGATTAAAACAACTTAGGGTTTGCCTGTGATTTTTCGGGTTTTCAAATTTTTGGTATATTTCTAATCTTTTCAAAGATTTTCAAAAGATTGTTTTCCGAAAAGAAGCTCATGTACCTTAGGCATCTAAAAGACCTTAAAGGCTTTGGCATGCTTAAGAATTTTCTGAGCACAACATCAGGTGATAAAATCATCCATTAAAGAGTTTCAAAACCTTGGTATGATGAAGTCGATTTCCCAAAAGAGGCAGTTCATGTTCGCCTTAAACGTTTTAAACAATAGAATCTAGCCTTGTGAAAAACGATTACAAATTTATGCTATACCTGAAAATCCATTTTAGGGCTTTCAAATTTCATACTATATTTGGAAATAAAACTCCATAAAAAGAAGCCGATGGAAAAAGACGATTTGAGCTAAAAGACGAAATAAGTAGTTAAGGATATACCTAAAAAGGGCATATACGACTTATACTTCGTCTGAAAAATCCGTTACAGTGTACAGACTTACATGGCCGACAAAGTACACTGTGCTAGCCGCCTTGGACCTCACGGGTTTTTTGTTTTTTTTGACAGGTCATAGCCTCAAAATCGGATCAGGCTCCGAAGCAGCGAGTGGGATCCTCGAAGCAAGGAACCGGGTCATCAAGACAACATTTCACTAGATTCTCGACAAGTAAAGGGTTATCTCCCGAGGTGGCGGCTGGCACAGTCCAACACAGGGAACCAGTAAATGAAAACGAGGTATATGTAGAAGACTTAGGCCCCGAGGGAGAAGGATTTCCAGAGGCAGAAGAACCACCCCAACAGCAAATACAAGAATAAAAGGGGGAAAACGACGAAGAAGAGGACGAAGCATCCGATCCTGACAATGAAATGCCTGAGCACCAGCCTACCGAAGAAAATACGGCAAGAGCTGCACGATTTAGAAAATTAATCTTGAAAAACAGAAAAATAAAAAAGCTAAAGAAGCAGCTGGCCGAAGCAAACAAAAAGGTAGCAGAAAAATCAGCATCCAATTACAGAGGAAGCAGCGAAGGACACTCTCGTCCAAACAACGTATATCACCCGAAGGAACCCTCCGTATCCAAAACGAACATCAAGACCAAGGGCACCAGCAGAGGTCAAGGAATCACGGTGTTTAGCAAAAAGACCGAGCCTCCAGCGTACACGAAGGCAAGCATACAGATATTCAGCGAAGGTAACCCAACAAAGAAGGATGCCGAGGCAAGAGCCCTACATCAAATAATGATGGACCAAATAAAGGCACTCCGAGCAGAACTTTTTGACAACCAAATCCAATCGAGCGACATGATCAAACTCACTCAAGCCATGAATGACGTTAAACGCTCTCCGCTAAGTTCAGAAATCCTTTCATTGCCAATTCCAGTAAAATGCACGATGCCCACCTTCACTTCCATCTTCGACGGTTCGGGAGACCCCACTGTACATGTCAAAATGTATCTCCGAGTCTTTCTGGCTTACGCCAATAGGGATGAAGTGCTTTGCAAATATTTTCCCTCCAGCTTAAAAGGAGAAGCCCTCGCCTGGTACGACAATCTCGCAGCTGGCTCGATCTCATCCTTCGAGGAGCTTTCCAAAGTTTTTATACTGCACTTCCTATACAACAACTCCTCCAAACCAGGAGTGGAGAAACTATTCAGCATTCGGGTACGCCCAGGAGAGTCGACCAAAAGCCTAACGAGCAGATGGACCGAGCAGTGTGTAGAGGTGGGAAATGGAGCCACGGAAAAGGATAAAGTACGAGCATTCCTCAACGCTCTAGACAAAGATCACCCTCTATACGACAGACTCTTCTCAAAGAACCTCGAGACGCTACAGGACCTTCGTTAGTACCAAAAGGAGCGAATTACCTTGGAGGAAATAAAAGAACAAGCATCCCTGGGCAAGGAAACAATCTTAAAGCAGGTCCACTCATAAACAATTTATCGCTTGAAGAGCGAGGACAAGCAATAAACACTCATTTCGGGAACCCGTCGAAGCGAGAAAGACAAGATGATAACGATCGATATGGGAACGAAGGAAAATTCGGCGACGGAAAGTACCATGACAACAGAAAGTACAATGACAACCGAGGAAACAACCCTCGGGGAGAGTTCGAAGGGAACAACAGCCAGCAAGGACAAGGAAACAGAAAATTCGGGACGACTAAACCAGGATTTCCTGCATTTCACGATAGGAAGCTTCCAAAGCTCTGTGTACCCATCGAAGATGCTCTTCGGATCATCGAGCAGTCTGAATTCGCCGGCGAGATCAGATACCCCCGAAGTAGGGGAAACCAGCCGAAACACACGAAAAATTCAAGAGAATATTGTCAATTCCACAAGTTTTATGGACATACCACCGAGGACTGTGTCACGGCACATGATCAAATTTACTTCTTTATAGCTAGGGAACAGTTCAAACACCTTCTAGAGCTACCTAAACCACCCCCAAATCAACCGCAACCGAAGGAAGAGCCAAAACACGAAGCTTATGTGATTACCATCGACAGGGATATTCCAAGGTTCGGAACTTGCAATTCAATTGTTCATACGAAGGGTCTAGAAGGAATCCAGACAGGTCGCATTCACAAAAGGGATTTGGAAGGTCAGGAGATATTAAGTGTGATCACAAAGAATCGATTAGAGGAGTGGCAGAAGTAGCCCGTTTTCTTTTCAGCGGCAGACATCCCCAATGAGGGAAGGATGCATAATGATCCTCTGGTCATCACCCTTCAAATGGGGAAGATAGCCATGCCTAAAGTACTGGTGGACCCTGGGAGTTCTGTGGATATACTATTCGGTCAAACATTCGACAAGATGAAGGGTAAGAAAGCTGCTTTGGTACCTTCGGCCTACAACATATTCGGTTTCAATGGAAAGTCGTCAACACCTCGGGGAGAACTGATGCTCACAATTCATGCTGGTAGCCAAAAACAACCAACTTTATTTTGCGTGGTGGACATAGACTCTCCTTACAACGCCATCGTGGGAAGACCATGGTTGCACAGCATTATGGGTGTCGCATCCACCTTGCACCAAAAAATCAGGTTCCCAACCCCAACAGGGATTGCAGAGATCCCTGGTGATCCTACCGAGGCCAGAGCTTTCCACGAAATAGATGTACAAGCAAAAGAAGGCAGCAAGGAATGCTCGGAACAAGTTAAAAACCCAAGGATATCGGACGAGAGCATAGCTAAATTCCTAGCTGACACCGAAGCTTGAATGCTAAGCGTGAAACAAAAGGGCAGCGAAGACAGCCAGTATCTCGAGAGCCGAGAGCAGTTCCTCGTGGCAGAAGGCAGTCTCCAGACTCCGAGCGAGCAATCAGGCGAGTCTAGCGAAGGCAAAAACATCCAACAAGAGCCCTTCTGGGTTGGACCATTTGTCATCGAAAGGCAGCTTGACAATGATACCTATAGCTTGATTAACCTAGAAGGCCAGAGATTGAAAACCCCAGTGGAGGGGAGGCACATGAAACACTTAGTTTAAGAAAGCAATTCCATTTGTAAGCAACAATCGAAGAGATTTAATAAATAAAAATCGCACTCATTGATGCAACTCCCATCGAAGTCAAACTCCAAATACTGTCAGCACCATCGCAAAGGCTGTAACGCCAAAGGCAAAAAACGCCAAACAGGCTGTAACGCCAAAGGCAAAAAACGCCAAACAGGCTGTAACGCCAAAGGCAAAAATCGCCAAACAATAAAAAAGACCTCGAATAGCAGGCACAGAGCCGATGACCATATAAATCGTAAGGGCCCTACGAGTTATATGGCACGGTCCTCTACCCACAAGACACCCCGTTAGCGGTGAGCACTTTGAATCAAGGCTACAAAAGCTGACGATGCACTCGTACTCACTACCAAACGGCCACGAGGACTGCATGTTCTCGGGCGCCGAGGGGACGATAAATGGGATTAACATCTACCTATAGAGGAAGATGGAACCCCGAGGCAGTTGATTCGTCTGCATTTACAAGCGAATTACTCAGCCAAGGGACCTCCTCAAAACAAAAAACAGCCCTGAGGAGGGGAATAACAATAGAGGTAAACAAAATAAATTCTTTATATATATGTGTAAATGCAGGACACGAAGTGTGATTGCAAAAAATGCGCGTATAAGCAAAATGGCGCGGACACAACTACAAAGGAAAAACATAAATACATAAGCTAAGGGCATAAATCATCCTTTGAACAATCGACACTATCACGAGGACCGTCCTCGGAGCCATGAACGGATTCGCTCGGACCATCACGGGTACCTTCGGCGGCATCACCAAGATTCCCTGAATCACCCTTCGAATCATCATCATCATTACCACCACTAGCCACCTTCAAAAACTTTTCCAGTAGGCCCCTCTTCCGAAGCTCATTCCTAGCTAAGGCCACATAAACTTCCTGTGGGAGAAGGTACTCATCAATAGGAGAAACAACATCTGAGTCATGAGCACCAATAGCACCATAAGTAGGAGGTTCAACACCGATGGTTCTGAAAAGGGAGCGACCATCCTTTCGGCAGGCCATACTGGTAGCAAAGGCAGTAGTTAACGCAGATCGAGAAAGAAGTTCTTCCACAGCTTGACCATGTCTTAATTCATGGCCCACAAGGGCAAAGCCGACCACCAGGTCCCTCACATGCGCCTGGCA
This sequence comes from Papaver nudicaule, assembly GCA_023529015.1. Classification (NCBI taxonomy): domain Eukaryota; kingdom Viridiplantae; phylum Streptophyta; class Magnoliopsida; order Ranunculales; family Papaveraceae; genus Papaver; species Papaver nudicaule. Next base: position 7,278 of record JAJJMA010310490.1, read on the forward strand.
TTCAAAACGAAGATCTCGTTCCTTGGATAACAATTTAGCATGATTTGCCACTTCTTCAGAATGGCGCTTGCGTTCAAGATCAAGTTCTTGAGAAAATCTAGCCGAATCAGCAGAGCGAAGCTGGCGTTCTTCGGATAATTCTTTAGTCAACTGCTTAACCCTGCTCTCAGCCTCTAACTTCAGATCGGATTCAGTCACCAGCTGACTTGAGGCATCGTCCCTCGCCGCCTCGGCATCAACAACCCGCTTCTTCAAATTGGCTTCGATGCCTGAAAACGAAACAACAAACATAAGAATAACAGGACGACGACTCAGCTAAGGCTACGAGGTAAGCAGGAAAACAAAAAAGAACTCGGGGTTAGCTCCCTACTTTCTTTAAAAACCATATATTCAGCAACCTCATGCTGATTGGTAAAGCGAGGAACCGAGGCATTCTTTCTGACATCCTCAGAAGAAATTACCCCACTTTTGGCTAATTCTATTCGATACTCATCAACAAGAGCAGCAGTCTGGACGTTCGACTTATTTGCCGAAGCAAGTTTTCGGCATATGTCAGCACAACTCCTTGATAGAACACCATTTTCATTAGTCAAGTCCTTATTAACATTCTTCTGGGTAGACAGCTGCACCTTCAAATCTTTGATTTTCTCCTCTAACTTTTCAATTAAAACCCTACCGGAGGCATTGACCGACCTCTCCGAGCGAGCCGCATCTCGCTCCTGCGTCAATCGAGTTACATCTAGTTGGAAAAAATGATTTTCTCGGGACAGCAACGCGTTTTTATTTCTAATCTCCTCGAGAAGGCGTTCGGCTTGATCCCCTCTTTTTCTCTCATCTACATAAAGACTTTCGGCCTCTTGCCTCTTCGCCCTGTAATAATTTACATCTTCTAAGGCTCTATCCCTTTCTTCCAACAACGTAGCACTGTCATTACGATAGCCTTCGCTACTTGAGGCAACCTGAGACGATTGTTGACCATTCCGAAGTCGATCAATAGCCAATTGGGCCTCCTGAAGTTTTTTCTCGAGCCCTTCCAGCTCGCCTTTTCAAAAGCAAGTAGCAAATCTGTTTTTAGCAAGGCTGCAAAAAACAGATGTCTCCCAAAAAGCAACAGGAAAAACAAAAGACTTACATATAGATTGTCTCTTCGCTTCAGTGCTACGAACTTTCTCTCGAGCTAGCTCCACCTGCATCCGATGAAACTCTCGCTCATGATACTCGTTTTCACCAGCCTGATCAAAGTTGTAAGCTAGAAGACCAGTGGCATGATAATCGCCCTAGCAAAAAGTAGCAGAGGCTATAAGAAAACAGATTAACAAAACGCTCCGGTGACATCGGCATGGGCAGCAAAGACACAACTCACCGCCTGAACCATGGACAAACTCTCCTCATAAGACAAGGGAGGATGGCGAAGATCGTACTCGGCTCGAGGACAGTCACCCCCGAAGAGGTCACCAAGCTTCCTACAGAAATCCGGATCCAAAGGCTGCCCTACAGGATCCGAGGCATAGGCTTCAAAACGAGTTGAAACCTCGGAAGTAAACTCACCAGGATTGTAATTTTCAAACAAAACTTCCTTAAACTTCTCGGCAGTATAAGATTGCCTATATCTGCAAGCATAACTCGGGGCAGGCGGAAACACCGAACTTTGTGGAAAACCGGCGACGAGCTCTTTAGAAGAATCCATCTCAACATACGAACCATCCTCTTGGGGAACAAGGAGGTCCACTGGCGTAACAATCTTCTCTGAAGAAAGAATATAGGGCTCACCAAAAACATTCATAGAGGTTCCTATCACTGAGGCAGAGGCATTAAACGTAACCTTCGGCGCAGAAGAAGTTGAAAGAACAAAATCCGAGGTGGCACCAGCCTTCGAAGCTACAGGAACTACATCCGAGGAAGAGGCGCCGCTAACGGTGGAAGGCAGGGTAATCCGAGGATTCGTGGCGACCACCTCCTTGACAGCCATTCCAGTCGCCGTCGATGCTGGCATTTCCTTATCAACACTAATTTTCTCTTTCGGAGGAACCGTAGCAGCCCGACGGAGACTAGTTTGAACCCCTTTCAGAACCGTTTGCAAAATAGATTTTTTCAGCGGCCGTGAACCTTCGGGATTTCCCCCGAAGTTAAAATTCAACAGGCCACGACTAAGGCTTCGGGCACCTAACGGCTGTCCCTGCAGATAAGGATCCGTCTTTCTCAGGAAACAAACAGAGGCAAGTATGAATACTTCGGAAGGGAACGATAAAAAGTATTTGTTACCTGCTGCATAGTCTCTTCATCAGGCCGAGGATGCTTTAGGCTGCCCGAGGGCTCGTCTGTGACACCCTTGCCCTTTCCCGAAAATGAGCGAGATAACCTCTTATCCTCGTCAGAAAAATAAATAGAAAGCAGGTGTGGAGTCTCAAACTCGTGGCCTACCTCGAACTCAGTCCGAACAAGGAATCGGCCAGAATCCCTCCAACCTCGGAGTATAGGACCTTTGAGAAGTATAGGCTCCGAAGACCAGTCTTCGTCCAGTGAATAATTCAAAGATTCGGGAAGAATGTCTCGGCTACCTTCCACCCTCCGAAAACTAACCCCCCAAGGAGTTAACTCATTGTCTATAGTCAAAAAGGGCTTGTAGTGCCTAAAAAAGTTCTTGGCAGTAAAATAGTACTTCGCTGTGGATTCGGGAGAGGAGTTATTCTCAGACTGAAGAACCCACTGATTGATAATAAAAATTGAACTGCAAGTAAGTTGCATCACACCTCGAGGTTCAGGAAGAGAGCAAAAGATTTCAAGGAACAAAGGATTGGAAGATTGATAAAGAGGAAGAAGCAACCCAGCAGATATCTGATGAAACGTCACCACAAGTACGTCCTCGCTACATTCATACTCCCTGACCAATTCTGGAGTCAATCTGGGAGAATCAATGGCCTCGATTTGAAAGCCCCTTCCATCAGGATTCACACCATTTAGCCTTAAAGAAAGGGCCTCAATCATGGAATAAGACATGGAAAAAGAAGATACAGATAGGGAAAAGCAATACCGCCGGCAGACGGAAACAGCAGAGGCAACTTGAAAACAGAGAAGGAAGAAGGGAAAATTTTAAGGAAGTTAACTTTATGAAAGAAAAAGTCGATTAAAACAATGGGTCGAGAAGAAAAGAACGGATGGATCGCCTGATATGAAGATGAAGGTCGAAGAAAGTTTCACGGAAAAAGGTCGCCGGCGCCAAGGAAGATGAAAACGAAAGGTCTAAAAGATTTTTAGGGGGAGAAGCAAAACTTAAATAATGAGAGAAACCGACTCTACCAGTCAGAAGGTGAAAAGCCACAAACTAGGAGAACGTGTCGAAAAACACGCACCTGGCAAGTAGTGGGGATGCTTGACAAAGAGGTGGCAGAGAGAGAGAGTTTCCTTCCCCTCCATCTTCGATACAAGGAAAGGAAAGAGGCAAACTGTAGGGGGTAAAAACCCCTCGGAACACGTGTCTCGCATCCGGGAAGTTTAACCACTCCGAAAGGATCGACAGCGAGATCTCAGACCAGACCAAAGGAGAAGGAGGTCGCAGACGAGCGAAGTGAAGACTCGGAAGGAAAGGATTCAGACCATGTCAAAGGACCGAAGTCCCAGAATCAACTTCGGATCGCCAGCGAATAAACCGCCTTACTCGACAGGGACTGACACCACCACGATTGAGTCGTTTGTCTTTATTAGCTGTAAACCACCCAAGCTCGGTCTATATAAGGCGAGCTTGGAAAACGTTGTAAGGGTTGGGTTCTCTTTGGGTTAAACCTAAGCGACAAAAAGGAGATTAGGTCTGTATCTCCTCTGGTTCCTTAGGGTTATATTCATGTAATCACAACATAGAAATATATACAAATCTTCTTACATTTAGCCTTTGCTGTTATACGTTTTGTCTTTAATTACTGTTTGGATTACCTTCGGTAATGTTCTTGTGGTCTTCGCACCATTGAATCTCAACTAAACTACTGTATGTATGAGTAGATCTGATGGATATGGCTCATTGAGTACCTATGCAGATTTTCTACTCGTACATCGTTTTTACTATTTCTATCATACCAATAGTCTATGATGTTGTTTATATGATCCGAAGGTATATTCTAGGATTTTCGCCTTGCATTTGTCACACTTGTGATAATATGTATAGGTAGAGTATGTTGAGTTGTCTCTTGAAATGACCCCAACGGTGAACGCGTTCATGAACGCGTACATGTGTTGCTTTTGGCATTTCAGAGAACGAGCTAAGTCTGTATGAACTAGGTTGGACCAGAAGTCGCAAAGTGATGTCCAAACAAGCATTGGACCAGAAGTCGCGAACCTTCAAACAAGGATGAGTCTTCTTTAACATTTGGCTCAGTCCAAAGTTCTTAGAAGATTGAGAATGAGTAATCAAGCTATGGACTTTCCTAGTTCCGGAACTTGCTTGAGCCCTACTCAAGGTTGCTTAAACTTTAAGCAAAGCCTCCCTTGGTGATCACTATAAATAGATGACCTTCTGCAAGATACAATCTCAATCTTCTACACATCTGTGTATCCTTGCATAAAGGTTGGTCGTTATCTCGAAGTCCTTTTGGACTACGACTATTGAAAGACCTCACTTGAGGATCGTGAAGCACAGGTCGGAAGTTAAATTCCATCCTGTATCTTGGGTCGATTGAATACTTTCAATCTTATCACGACTAAGATTTGATAGAAAATTCGTAAGGTAGATCTTGTATCGTAAACTATAGAAGTTCCCAACGCAAATTCACGAACTAGGTTTCATACTAAGTTCGTCTCGCGTTTGGAGGTAAAGTTGTTTAGGCTAGATCAATAAGCCCTATTCAACATATCGATTTCCATTAACCTTGACTTTAAGTCTAAAAGAAATCGCAATCGTATTCTTGCTTGATTACTTGGATACTTTTAGGCGTCCTGTTAGAGGCAGGGTAGCGCTAGTCTTCACGAAGGGAAGTGGAGCAACTCCTAGGCCTGTAAATGACGTCAGCTAGGGGAATCAAGTACTTAGGCTACTGCGGGAGCCAAGAGACGTAGGAGCACATTGGTAGATGAATTGCTTGTAGGGTGAATTCAGTCTCGATACAGTCCAGTCCGAAGTCTGAGAGTAGGCTAGCGTCTGTATACCGTTCATACTGAGGGTGTTCACATCTGGACGAGGTCCAGGGGTTTTTCTGCTAGGTTTGCAGTTTCCTCGTTAACAAAATTCTGGTGTCTTCCATTACTTTTCCCTTCCGCATTATATTGTCTCTGATCTATATAATAGAAGTAATTGCAAGTTTGTTGATTCATAACCTTTGAGTGAATCCATCTCTATTGAGATTTACGAGAACTACGTTCTTGTTAGGGTTCGGTTCTTTGAACTATACTCGGGTTGTTGTTTGAATATTGATTTGTGAGATCGTTCAAACAACCATAATCAACTATGTTCACGAAAACAAAAAGTTGGTGGTATAGCTCGGTATCCCCGATTTTTCAATATTTCTTACAGATATGTCTCAACTTGATACCAGGAATCTGTTGGATGTACTCCCTAGCAAGTTTTAGATATTTCTGTAAGGAAGGATCTACTGTTTGATATCGTCCTGAGATTTGCCTAATCACCAACTGGGAATCGCTGGTCAATCGAACATTGCTAATGCCCATCTCTATGAGTAGCCGCATGACATGTATCACCGCCTCATATTCTGCCTCATTGTTAGTCGCCGGGAATTCTAATATTAGCGAATGGACTATCCTTGCCCCTTTTGGCGAGGTGAATACAATTCCAATTCCTTTGCCTTCTATGTTTGCAAAGCCATCAACATATACTTCCCATCAATCCGGGCTTCTATGCAATAGGTCTGGCACCCCACTGTCAGCGTCATCATGCATAAATGGCATATCTTCTACCTCTTTTTCTTCTTCAACTGGGAAATCTGCAAGAAAGTCGGCGATGACTTGGGACCGCTGGGCAGTGCGTATTTCATACTTCACGCACGCCGAACTGCTCAATCTGAGTATTCCATTTGGCGATTCGCCCTACTCTCTGGGAGCTATGCAAGATGGATTCAATTGGCGTTTTGGTCAAGACAGTAATAGGATGAGCATGGAAGTATGGGCGAAGTCGCTGAGATGCGAACACTACACCATATTTAGCAGAAAGCAACAGCCAGTGGATGTTGCAACTCGGGGTTGAAACTGCAGGTAGCAGTTTCAAAAGGCCATGTTACAGATTTTAGCAACTGCTTATGCCCTGTTGCGGATTTGATGACGCAACTGTCCTAGCAACAGGTGGCAGCAGTTGCGAATTAAAAAAACTGAAACACGTAGCAGCAGTTGCGAATATAGAACCATAAATCAGTAGAACGGCTAGACATTATCTAGCCCCGGTTTCATAGGTTCCGGTTCTAAAATTGCAACACATGGTTTCAGTTACTATTTTTTTTTGCACAATAAAAAAAAAATGTTGCTAGGTTATTTGACCTAGGTCAGAATTAGGTCCAACTGAGGTCAAAATTGGTCAAACAAAGGTCAAAATTGGTCAAACAAAGGTCAAACAAACATAACTTCATTAACTTGCAATAGTTTCAATAGAACAAAAACTCATTTCCATTGATAACTCATTACCATTCACAAATATCAATGTTATGCATCCATTTTCCATTCACAGATTTCACTATGAACAACCATTTACCTCTAAGGTTACAAATACATAGCTATGCTAATACACTTGTAAGTCTATCTTCATTCATCAATGTCAGATTGAAATGCAATTGCAAGTCTGAAAGGGAGTTGTATTACTTGCTTCATTATCAGTTTCCAGGTCCGATGTCGTCAGTGGGTAGTTTATTTACCTGAGAATCAAGTATCACCGGCGAAGTTAGATTACAAGATAAACAAACAACACAGCAGTTTCCAAATGTCATCAGCAGTAAGATATACAAGTAATTCTTACTTGTAATTCAGCAGTTTCCAAAGGAAACATAAAGCAACTCTTACCACCACCAACAAAACCTAAAATCAAAGAAACATTAATGAGTCAGTGAACCTGGAATCATACAGCATCCTGAACCAAGGGAGGCATAACAAAATCATGTGAACTCAGAAATACAATTTCCCAAGTGGTATAATAGTAGTATATGGGAGGCAGTGATTTCTTCAGAAAGATTTACCTTTCATTTCTTTCTATAACACCAACACCACTACAAACCAACAGTGAACACCTGCACCCTTCCATGCCTATCCCTCTGCAGCTCAATTCCCACTCAGCAACAATCAACATTTAGCAGTACCTTGCAAGAACAGTGAATCAAATTCCATCCCATTGTAACACAACCAAAAACATACAACAATGGAATCATAAGCACGCGCTACTTACCAGGGATTGATATTTCCCCCGGTTGGCTACTTGTGCTTCAATTGCCGACCTCAAGTGATGTCACCTGCACACTCAATATAACAGAAACAAAACCACCCACAAATGCACATATATGATAAACAGAATAAACAAACAACAATAATAAAGAACGATCTATTCATAAGATATAAGTTTGTTTGCAGAGACATATTTAAAATAAAAAAGACCGAACTGAAGATAGTTTGTTCATGCACATAGATATTTCAAGATAGGTACACAAGGCCAAACTGCACAAAAAAGGATAAAGGTTGTATGTGTTAGCCTACAATTAGAAATGCACAAAAAAAGGGGAACGATCATTCTAATCGTAACGGGTGGGAATCTTTGGATGAAGCACGAAGCCTCCAACTCCAACTTCTCTAAAAGCACCTGTGAAGGTGTTAGCTCTTACGGTGATTTAATCTGGCAGCAGAATTTCATCAAGTAAAACCTTTTCAAGATGATCTGGTACAACTACTGAGTGAAACAAACGTGACGAAGGACCAGTACACACTTCACCAGTAGCAATAACTTTATTTTCAATATTCAGCAATACACAACGCGGCTTAGCACCTACTCTGGATCGAGCTGCTGAACATGATTGAGGTGAAGCAGCGTTGTTTACTCCAGCATTCAGAGCAGGTGAACCTGAGTGAGAGGGTGTGAAAAAGGAGGGGTACCGAAATACTACCAACTTTTCGTTTTGGCTCGTGAGTCTTATGGTTTAAGTTTGGACGATCTCAAAAATTAATATCCAAACTCTAATAACTGGAGTTGTGATCTTGGGGATCAACTCGACAAAGTTGGGACTTTGGAGTTAAACTCTATAGTTATTGGATAACGTACAACTTGGTGCTTTAATTATATTATCAGAGATATAATGCGGAAAGTAAAAGCACACAAGACACCAGAGATTTTTTTAACGAGGAAATTGCCTTGCAGAAAAACCTCGGGACCTCGTCCAGATTGAACATCGCCCAGTACAAACTGACTACAAACACTAGCCTACTATAAGACTTCGGTCTGGGATGTAGCAGAGACCAACTCAAGCCCTCCAAGCGAATTGGCTACTGTCGCACTCCTTACGTCTCTAGATCCCCCACAGATCGTCACGCACTTGATTCCCCCAGCTGACGTCCTTTACAGGCCTAGGAGTTGCTTTGACCGATGTCAAAGGCTTGTGTCAGCAATACTGGCTTTGCAACCTAATTGTTGACGTATGGTCTAACTGTCCTCTATCAGTTTACCACACACAAGTTGACTTCCTTCGGATTGTTAAATCCATGTCATACGGAAATCTACTTCACAAATCGGGGCTGACAAGCAAACCGAGTAAGCTATGCCCAACTTATCTCTACCTCAGTTATACACGAAGAATCACTTAAGAAACTTGTATAACTGGAGCTAACTAGGTCTTGCAACACCGAGTGCAGCCGTGCGTTGCTAGCTTTCAACCTTGTGTGTAACGTATCAGTTCTTGAATAGCCATATAGCAGAAGAAACGGACTATGAAATAGACAAGAACGTGATCAGGTTACCAAGGTTACAGGTTAATCCGATTTCAACCAAGTATGGTCTCAATCTCCTACCTGTGCTTCCCAACTCTCAAGATAAGTCTTTTATAGTCGTAGGAAGTTCCCAGAGGAGCTGCAACCTATAGAGGATGACTATACCACAACAAGCGTTCACCGAAGTGAAAAGAGTTTACGTTACCTTCCCTAAGGACCTTCACGTATGCTTGATGCTTGCGGTATTTGTCCGTAGACACCTCTATTTATAGCATTCAATAAGATAGGTTGCTTTGGAATAAAGCAATCAATTACTTGTCCCACAAGTTAAGGAAACCCTAAACTTGATAACCAAGTAATAGAGATTAATCTCAATTGGAATTCTTTTTATCATTATCTGCCAAGTGTTTTGTTAGCTCAAAAACACTTCAAGATAGAATCCAACAGACCTGAGATAATCTTTATCTTATTGACTCATTGAGGATCGTTAGATGGACCACAAAAGATATTTATGTGATATACAAGTCCACCTAAGAGATAAAGGAGTTTAGAGTTTGACTCAAGTGAAATTCTGAAAGAATATCCACTAAATCCGACACCAGCAAAGTAACCAACATTGGATTCGCGTACAGGTTCGCGAAATGTTCAGTCACTTTGGAACTCAGAAGAAATCCGAGTTTCTGGTTTGCGAACCGGTTCGTGAACCGTCCGCCTGTCAGATTTCGTCAAATCTGGATTCCGCTGGAAGTACTGGGCTTAGCCAGAACTTAGACGTGTGTACGTCCTCAGCTGTAATCCATGGACTCTTTGCTCAAGAGTACTCCTTTAGATTCATCCATATCCAACTAACGATTTGCAAGCAAACCATTGTAATGGACACATGGCATCGAATCTGTCTCATTCATTCTTGTACTCACAGTATTTGTGGGAGCAAACACTGGTCATGACACAAGGTCACGTTAGACAAGAATACGATCTCAATCGCTATTATCGCTACTAAAGTAGTCGACTATATTTCGAAAGAATAGAGAAAGTAGAATAGAAGAATTTCCATAAAGTCATAACTCCTACTAACCTTTTGTCGATGAAGAATAATTGATGTCTTATTTGTCTTCACAGTCTTCGTCTTCAAGGTCTCTACTACTTTGTCTATATCCCAATTCCGAAATCTAAACTCTAGTAGGCTAAATCAAGAATTGAGTTTTGACACCTAAAACTGACAACTAGCTTGACATACCAACGCTAGTGGGTTTGACCGGACAATGTCCTAACAGGGTGTCACGAGTTGATGTGAAGCAGCAATATCTTCACCACCATTCAGAGCAGGTGAACAGAAACCCAAGCTATTTGAGGCTACAACTGATGATGATTGGAGATCCTTCACTATCTTGCATAATGATCCAAAGCCGCCAATCAAAACCTCCATCTTGTCACCTAAGTCTTTCACCTTTTGAGTAAGAACATCATCCTTGGACCTCAGTTCATCGCATTTAGCACGCGCAGGAGCAGACAACTCCACCTCCAAACGAGAAACAAGACCAACACAGCGAGTCCATCCCCTTGAATCTTTACCAAATACTTCAGCCACCGGACAAGTTTCTTCTACAGCAACTCCCGCCTCCAGTTTGTCACTAATATCTTGCTGCGCCTTCTGGAGCTTCTCTTATAATGTTGAGCACAACAAGAATATGTAATTTCTGGTAACTACCTAGAATATGTATTTTCTGATGACATAATGACTAACTAGAATAGCTGAATGACTTACATAATACGGCTGAGCACTTGGTAAAATTTCCCCCGATTGTTGTACTTGAGTTTTGACCCACACTTGAGAGAAAATGACTTCTATATCAGGATTGGCAGCCACCTAAAATTATAGAGATGTATCAAATTAAGACAGAATGCAAAAATTAACAAAGCATGAGTTTCTTGAGGATGCATTGTTGAGGAAAGTTCACATACCAGTTCACCTCTAACCATAGCATGAGGCTTGCGGCCTGAGGTATGAGAATAATCATATTTTTCTCTTTTTCTCTTATTATCAACTCTACTTTGCTCTGCCTCAGTGGTATTTTCATGGTTACAAAATTCTACCCAATCCTCATCAGTTATCTTTGGACAACTCTAAGAGTGCGGTGACACCATTGTCTGAAAACCCGTACTGAGTCTTAATGTTGTTCAACTTAATGGAAGCATACAATGGTGTTTTTTCCTTAGAACATGAAGGATACAGAGGTTGTCTAGCACGCTCATGTTCAGACTCTCTTTTCCTACTCCAACTGGTTCCTACATTCTCAATTACACCTTCAACATTCTCATTTACACCTTCTGTTGTAGGATGACCTTCTACTGCAGGTTCGACAAAAGACTCTACTCCAGGTTCGACAAAAGACTCAACTACAGGTTCAACATCATCAGTTTGTTCACCTACATTGACATCTACATCTTTTGTTGAAGCATTACCCTTACGTACATAACTTTCCCCATGAAAACCCCATGTTGTATACGTCAGTTCAATGCCATTTTTGAGCAAATGGTATTCTATTTCGCTTAGTGACAGTAACCCTTTACCATTCTTACAATGAGTAATGAGAATAAGGTGTTATCACCACCATTTTTCTTGACAAACCCTATAAATAACCCTACGCCTCGTAGGTATTCACTAGACTTATGACCACATTTCATCCATCCCTTATCAACAGTAGATGACATTCACTACGCCACAGGGGCCTGTTTGTAACGCTTATAGACGTTGCGCAGAATTAAAGCAACATCTATTAGCGTTGCAAATACGGCGTTACAAATTTTTCGTGACGTCTATTAACGTTGCTCTAATTAATTAAAGCAACGGAAGTAACGTTGCATCTTCCGTTGCACTTTTTTATTTAAAACAACGTAAGTAACGTTGCAGAATTTATTTAGAGCAACGTTTTCTGTAATTTAGGCAACGCCTATAAACGTTGCGGATTTTTTAATTAAAATTAAAAAAAAATAAAATTACAAAATAAAGAAATTCTGTATTTAAATTAAAAAAATGTATTACAAATACAAATACAAATACAAATACAAATACAAAAGATAAATAAATAAATATGATGTATTACAAAATCTATATTACAAATCCATGGGCACATCTTTCTTGGCTCCCTAGTGATTCCATATTCTATCATTATTCTAAAGTTCATATGATGAAGTTAAAGAGGTGGCACAACTTACAACAACAATAGCAAGTTGAGGGTTCAAGTCAGCATCTTGTAAACTGTCAAAGACAATGGACAGGAAGCTAACTGTAGAGATGTTGCATTTTGACACAAGCATATGAAACTGTCCCCTTAAAACATGTGCTAATCGAGATGTCGCGAAAAAGAGAAACAACTCGTTAAGAGTGGATAGCAATGCTCCACTAGTTAGCTTGAGCCTACAGGTAAAGATAGAAACCCGAGAATAAGTGACTCTTCACAATGCAACAACTAACACCAGCCAACATTTTACAACATTTTACCTCGTCCTCTGGAAGGTTATAACCCGTAGACTCATACACACTCCATTCCTGCTTGAGAACTGGGAATAAGTTATGCCCTTAGTTTCCTCACCTCTTCTCCTTGTTGCATAAAGAAAAACCAATAAAAAATGTTGGCACTACAAAGTTGAAAAATAAAAAATTAGTTAGCAGGAAAAGAAGCAAGTGTTCTGACCTTGTGTAGTTCCTTCCAATACTTGTCTGCTCTAGCAGGAAAAGAAGCAAGTGTTCTGACCTTGTGTAGTTCCTTCCAATACTTGTCTGCTCTAGTTTGTAGTAAACACCATTCTAAAGCCATCTCATATTCAATCGTTTTGGGCTGAGAACAATGTGACGTTGACACTGCTATTTTCTAGACATGGTAGTAAGAGAGCAAATGTAAGAAAAACGAATTTAAGAAACTGGAAGCCACCATTTGCCTCAACATAAATGTAACCATTTGATTCAGGCAAACCTATATTATAGAAGAGATAACCTATATTATCATTGTCAGGCTTTGTTGTACACTCCATGAGTTCAGGGATGGTGTTAAATTGCCTGCAGACTTCTTCCACCATACTAAGAGCTGCAGTTCCTACACTCTTCATGGTCATGGCGGCTCACACAGTGCAACCACATACAACCACAAAAAAAACACAAAAAAACTCACCTTCTTCCTCGCAATTTTAATCATCTCCTGCAAAATATTCCTATCCGCAATCTGAAAATGCACGATATCCCCGCAATTCTTAACCATTGTCTCCAATAGCTGCATCCGAAAAAACACACATCATAATCAAAATTAGACATACAAACAAACATAATCCTTTTGCCATCCATTTACCTACCCTACCACAAAACTAACACAACAACAGCAACAACAACAAGGGCCGCGACATACTAACAAATAGCACAACTGGGTAAATGAGATTTCTTACTGGAGTTGCTTGGTTCTTGTTGATTCACATACTCTTGCTGATACAAAATACAGTAAAAACACAAAGTTAGTGAAGAAACTACTTTATTGACAATGACAATTCATGCTAGCGAGCAAAGGAAATCATGTTAACAAAATCAAGCAACTTCAATGTATTGCAACATTCTTATTCCTATAGGACAGGTAGAAGCTGAGGTTCAGAGTGAACTCTTATGCAGGAAAGAAACCATGATCCAAATTTCAGTTGGAAATATACCTGTGAGGAAACAGTCGAGACCTTTGAATCGATCCTAAAACATGTAAAGAAAAGAACCTACATCAGTATTATGCACAAATGCAGAACTAATAGTACCAAGAATGTTGATTGCAGAACTTACACCGCGTCCACGACCACCTCCACTGCCACCTTAAAGCAATTACATTGAACAATTAGAAAACTACTGTCTGAAGTCTACAAAAGATCTACACAGTGAGGCAACAGTTTTACATCTAATTCTTAAAGATAGGAGCAGTACAGGTTTTACTGACAGCTCCTGCAATTCCACCAGCAAGCAGTTGTGACACCGTGCTGATGTGTTGCTGCTTTTTTGGGGGTAGGAATCGGTTCCTAGCACCGCCATCAATTGCAGAACCACCATGAGCAGAGCTGAGGGTTGTTCTTTTAGCTCCACCGCCACCACCACCACCACCACCATCAGTAAAATGAACAAAAGGTCTCACAGAGTAGTACATAGCCATTTCACAACGTAATCAAATTGATAGCTCCGGTTACAACTACAAGACGGGAAATTGTTGCGAGGGATGCTAGCAGATTTCATCATTTTAGAGATGGAACTTGTTCCTATGGGGATTACTGGTGACTGTTTCTATCAAGATCTGATATGTGCAGACGGGATATGGGTTTAATTATCCCAAATCCTAAACACTAATTTAGCTTCTTTTTTCATCCAGTATATATTTTAGAACCCATCCATTGAATCAATTCGAAGAACCAAGAGAGTAATTTATTGAATATCATTACAGGAATCATCACAAAAATAAAACCCATAACATCACACATCATTCAATCATCACAAAAACAAAAACCCATAACATCATACATCATTCAAAGGAAAACAAACATTTTAGGTCAAAATCAAAATCAGGAACCAAATCAATTTCTAGGTCAAACGTAAATCGTGAACAAATCAAATAGATTTAACAACAGTAGTTAGGGTTAGGGTTTATACCTGTAGAATCAACGAATTTCTTCAATTTCCACAACGATCTTCTAGGGTTATGTTTTCTTTCTGAGTTTGATTTTAATCTTCTGGTATCTCACAAATATGATTTCTGAGATAGCTTTGGATGTTTGATTAGTCTTTGATTCATGATAGTAAACGTTCGATCTGTGAGAATAAGGTTGAGAAAGAAGATGAGAAGCAGAGAACGATGGAGAGATGGAGAGGATAAGAATAAGAATGCGAATAAGAATGGGAGAGACGGAGAAGAAGAGAGAGAGACGAGCAGATAAGGTAAATAAAAAAAAATAGGCAAAACTAAATATAAACCCGGAAAATCTATTTTCCGGTAAAAAGACGTATTTAGCCCTTCATGCGCAACGTTATTGGCAACGTTATTAACGTTGCTTAATTAATTTTAATAATTCCTAATTGGAGCAACGTTAAAAAAAAATGCGCAACGTTTTTTGACGTTGCCACGTGTGCAACGTCAAAAAACGTTGCAGATGCGAAAAATAAAACGTTACAAATCAGACCCTGTGGCGTAGTGATTTGATAGAACAACAACAGAACCCTTTACCCAACAAAAATTCCCTAAAACCTAACAATCAACAACATAACCCCTTTACACAAAAACAACTGATTTATAACCTAACAATGAACAGCTGAACCTTTACCCTAAAACCCTCATACACAACTGCATAACCCTTTACCCAAAAACAACAACAGAACAACAACAGAACCCTTTACCCAACAAAAATACCCTAAAACCTAACAATCAACAACATAATCCCTTTACCCAAAAACAAAAAATTTATAACCTAACAATGAATAGCTGAACCTTTACCCTAAAATCCTCATACACAACTGCATAACCCTTTACCCAAAAACCCTCATACAGAACCCTTTACCCTAATACCTAAATGAACAAAACAAGTGAGATTTATACCTACAAAGAACAAACAAAATCAGCAGCAGTATCACCAGAAACCGTCAGATCTATACCTACAAAGAACAAACAACGAAAATTAGGTCTTTGAGAGTACCAAAAGCAGAAATTAGTTGAAGAATTAGAGTTCTGGGAGAAAGAAAAATAATTACCCAGCCTGAATCGTCGAGAATGGAGTTGAGAGAGGTTTTGAGAGAGTTTTTTTTTTTTGGTATGTTTTGGGGGAAAGAGAGGTTTTGAGAGAGAGCATTGGAGTTGACGAAATGAAAATGGGGATAAAAGAGTGGGAACTGGATTAGATATCCCGCCCAACAGTGGATTTTGGGGTACAAAAATCCTGGAAGGGAAATGAGGGTGTACGATTTTGGGTTTAAAACATACTAAATGTGTGACTTGCCACGCAAACAACAGGCACATGTGCGCTGCTTGAATGTTGTTGGGCAGTTGCAATTCATGTTGCTATTTAGCAATAGCTGACAGTGTGTTGCGACTATGAGTTGCTATCTGCTAGATATGGTGTAGTGGAAAACCAGTGCTAGAATTAGCTGTTAAAGCTTGGTATAATTTTTCTCGGCTCCTTGTAGGGTCCTGCTAATGTAATATATCGGCGTTTCTCTATCTTTCGTTCTTACCAACACCGCACCGATGGCTCCAGGAGTTGCGACGAGATAGACCCTTAGTTCTTCGCCGGGTTCTGGTGGCTGAATAGCTGGTAGAGTGGCGAGATATCTTTTGATGCCTTGAAATGCAGCCTCGTGATAATCCGTCCAGGCGAATTTTTCTCCCTTTTCCAACATATTAAAGAAAATCTTGCATTAATCAGAGAATCTTGAGATAAATCTATTAAGCGAAGCCAAAGTTCCGTTGAGACGCTGAATATCTTTCACTGTCGCCAGAGAAGGCATATCCATGATAGCTTGCACCTTCGCCTGATCTGCTTCAACCCCATTTTTTGTGACGACATATCCCAAAAACTTCCCCGAGGTAACGCCGAAAACACACTTGGCTGGGTTTATCTTCAACTTGGTGAGTCGCATATGGTCAAATATTTCCTTCAAGTCTTGTACATGGGTATGCTTTTTCTTGCTCTTTACCAGCATATCATCCACATAAACCTCCATGGTCCGCCAATCCACTTTTCAAACATCTTATGAGCCATTTAGTGGTCCCAACATTCTTCACCCCAAAAGGCATCCGAGTATAGCAGAATAACCCTTTGGTTGAAAAGAAAGCCGTATGCCGCCGATCTTCCAACGCCAAAGGTATCTGGTTGTATCCTGAATAGCCATCCATGAAGGACAAGAGTTCATGGCCAGAAGTAGCGTCCACCGTCTGATCAATACTTGGCAGGGGAAAGCTGTTTTTTGGACAAGCCCTGTTAAGGTCGCTGAAGTCGATGCTAATTCATACTCCCTTGTTCTTCTTAGGTACTACCACCATGTTCGCTATCCATTCAGGATATTGCACTGGTCTAATGATGCCTGACGCCTTCATCTTTTCAATTCAGCCTCCACCGCTTCCTTGTACGCTGGAGCCAACTTGCGTATTCGCTGCTTGAATGGTCTGACCTTTGGGTCGATGTCCAATTTATAACATGCTATTTATGGATCAATTCCTGGCATCTCATCCATCCTCCAAGCGAAGACGTCCACATACACCTTTAACAAGGCCTCCAACTGCGCTGACTCTTTTTCTGTCAATATTGTACCAACTTTTACCATCTTTGGGTTTCCTTCCTCGCCGATGTTCACATCTCTTGTAGGTTCTATTTCTGTAAAATGCAGTTCTGGTTCCCCCATCGGTGAAGGTTCCTTTAATTTCTATAAAGGCACTACAACCCCTTTCCCCGAAGTTTCTCCTTGCACCGAATGGACATACTGTAAAGGATTGGCGACAAATTTTTTAATTTCTTGGTCCTTAACAATTCTTGTTCTTGCCTCTTTTTCTCATTCAATCTCGCCTTCCTACTTTCGCGCATCTCCACATCATCGATATTCCAAGATTTGGCCTCGGCTGGATCTCCCACAAATTCGGCGACTCCTTTAGGTGTTGGGAACCTCAAGCGCCGATGATAAGTAGACGGAACTTCCTTCAGACTGTGCAACCAAGGTCTCCCGAGAATTGCAGCATACGACGAATCCACATCCACGACACAAAAAGTGGTGTCTAGAGTTAATTCCTTACAGGTGACCACTTTTAGTGTGACTTCGCCCTTAGGCTTGGACGCGATCCCGTTGAATCCATAAATGTTATATTTCAACTGCACCATTGAGGCTATCAACGAATCTTTAGACTGCATAGCCTGATAAGCTGAATTGAAAAGAATATCAACCGAACTCCCAGGGTCCACAAGCACTCTAGGGACATTATACTTTCCTATCTAAATAGTCAAGACCAAAGGATCATTATGGTTTCGCCCCTCCTCTGGAACTTCTTCCGCCGAGAAACATACATGAGCTTTCATCCATTCCTTCAAAGGTGTTGGCTTGACAGCGACACTGCAAATCTCCTTCCCTGACCTATCTCGCTTATGAACTCTCGACATAATGTTACTGTGGAATTCATCTCTGGTGATCTTTGAATACACAATAGAGAAACAATCCAATACCTCCAAATCTCGCTCAATAGTCACCTGAAACACATCTGGCAAATGAACAGCCTGGATTGGTTGCACCATCATTGAGGTTACTGGCGGTGGTGGCGGCAATTCAAGGAACTCCTGAAATTTCCCTTGGCGAATGAATCTACGGACTTCGCGCTGCACACCTGCACAATTTTCAGTAGAATGGCCATAGAACTGATGGTATTGGCAATAAACAGTAGTGTTAGATGAAGGAAACTTAGGGTTTCCCCTGTTGTAAGGATATCGAATCTCATCTCAGCAATGTGAACTCTCAATTTTCCCCCAAGCATCAGTATATGAAACGCGAAGCTTTGGGAGAGTGGCGTCCTGAAAATCTGCTGGTATGTCTTTCTTTCGCCGAAATTCTTGTTACCGCCATTATGCCTCATATCCCCTTGTCGTCGAGTATCACGTCCATTTCCGCCATCATTCCTTCCCCTATTTTCTTGTCGCCCTCTTCCTTCATAGTTATCCCGCTTGGCCGAATTCCACTGCTGATTACCATTAGGCTGTTGTTGTACCTGATTCTGCTCAACCTAGGAACCACAACTATTGGTGATGGGGCTTTTGCCAGTCGCTGCTGCTCTAATCTCAACTTCCTCCTTCTCCTCTGGAGAGTAACTGTTGATAGAATGGATCTGCTTCGCCTTCTCCTTCATTTGCCGAAGCTCTTCCTGTTTAATTTCCTCATAAGCCATAAATTCATTCTGTTTAACACGTAATATTTTCATATCATTCGGCGTGTCCCAGTACAAGGCTTTGAAGATTGGGTCTGACGACTCCATAGCGCTGATGTACGCCCGAATCTTATCTTTGTCAGAGACCCCTAAACCTACTTCACTACAAAGCTTTATCCATCTTTCAGTATGACTTTTACAACTTTCGCCGTGCCTCTTTTTATTAGCGAACAACTTTTCAACCCCAGGCCTAGCGCGGTTATTGTAAATGTACGTTAGCAAGAACAAAGCCTCTAGGTCATTGAATCTTCCTATCGAATCTTCTTCCAAACCGTCAAACCATGACAGAGCTTCCTCTTTGAGGGATGCAGGAAACGATTTACACATTCTGGTATCCCGATTGGTCCATGCCGCCAAGTCGCTCTTGTAGATCTTCAAATGTTGTGATGGGTCTCCTGTACCATCGAAGATTGACGTGAAAGTTGGCAATGCAAATCTCCTGGATATATGTCCAGTTACGATGTTTTGTTTAAAAGGTGTTTTCTTAGCCTCCGAAATTGCTTTCGCCAACTTGACATCCTTCGGCGAACCTTGTAGAATTTCCACCTGTTTACGCAATTTCCTCAGCTGCCCTCTCACCATATCATTTAGTCCATCCTTGTTTTCATTATCGCCGGATCCTTCAGGGCCTTTCTTTTGGTTCTCGGACCTGACACTCTTTGAGTCCTTCTTCGCCGTTGTAGTAGACACCTCATTCTTCCTGGAGTGAATAGTTGGCTGCGATTGCGATGGCCGACTCCTGCTGCTGCTAGATAAGAAAAACTTTCTGTTTTCCTCCATTATCTCTCTGTTACTCTTCAACATCATTTCCATCTATAATTTCATTTGAAGTTGCATTTGTTCTTGATTATGGGAGTTTATTTCTATGAACTTTTGCAATATAGTGTTTGTGGCGCTGTTAGAACCCACATTCTCCCCTTGAAGTACAATTGGTCTCTCCAAAGTTTCGCTAACTGCTTTTGGAATTGCTACCACAGTAGTAAGTTGATCGCCGACAGCTCCCTTGGTAGTAGCGGCCTTCTTTGAGTTTTCGCCAATAACGCTCATATCGATGCCTTTACCCTGTCGATGTGTCAAATCATTTGTCTCCCCCATTGCTTCTAGCTCATCTTGTTCGGTCACATCCTCCACTTCTACTGCGTCCTGAATATTTGGCTGTTGGACGTTAGGTTGTTCATGCGACTCGCCATCCAAGAGAGAAGTGCCAACGCCTGCAGGTGGCGGCATACCGGTTCCTTTGCTTCTCGTAAAATGCTGAGTAGTGTTTGTCAACTGTAGATCTTTCGCCGGTGGCTTCAGGTTTGCACTCGCCGACAAATGATTGCCCTTGCTTTTAGACGCCATTTGCCGTCAACCTGTGAAACAAAACAAAAGCACTCCCTGACAGTATTAAGCTGATAGTACTGTTAATAAATGCCCCACAAGTTAGTGGAGGTAGTTGAATTTTTTTTTTTTTTTTTTTTTTAAATACAACCTAGTATGAGACAAAAATGACAGTAATATTGTACTATCTTAGACATGTGATCTTAGTTAGGTAGAGAAGGACTAACATGAAAAATCTCAAAATTATTCACAACCTAAAACACAACAACTGTTTGAAAAACTGATGCCTTATGAATCAAAAGATTGCACGGTGAAACATGTTTATATAAAATCTAAGTCGTTGTGCTATACGTAATTCCGAGTTAAAGAACAAGCAGCTAACATATTTATAAATGTTCATCAAACTAGCATGACAACCTCAAGGATAACCACACCCTTTCAATAAGAAACTACAACTCACTCTATTAATCAATGATGCACAATAATGACCTGTTATGAACATACTTCTGATCTTCTAAAGCAAAGTTGGCCGAAAGACAAGCCAGGATTGCAGTTCACAGCAGATGAGTACTATAAATGGAAATATTTATGGGTAAAGATTCGCCAAGCATATAAAACTATACTAAAAATAACCTCTTGTTGTCAGAGACTTAGAACGTACTAAAAATAACATTATTATGTGAAGATATCCCTAAAAACATCATTTTTACCAATAAAAACTACTACTTTCGCACACAATCATGATGAACCTTAAGCAAACAGCATGAAAAACTAAGAAAAAACAAGTCCAAAACCTCTTCTAGCGCCAAAAGTAACAGTCAAAAATCCCATTACTAGATCTTTGACTATACACCCAATGATTCTCATACAACATCACACAAACATACATACAATATCAAAGTGATAAAGAATAAGAGTTACAGATACTTGACAGCGGGTTACTTGGTTCTTCCTCATGTGTGAGGCTTACATCAAAAGATTTCCATTATTAGAAGTTGGGTTACATTTCTCACCTTAACTTTGAACACTCTTTCTCCTAAACTCTTGATTACCACTCGCACAGTAATGGATTAGGGAGAGCAATGAGATAACTCACTTTTTCTCTCACTAAGCCAGACTGAAATCACACCAACCCCTTTCACAATGGGGGTATTGATAGGTGTGCAAAACACCTATTCAAGAGTACCTAATTGATACACTTATATCCACTGATTCCTCATATATTGTTTATTTTACATTGTTTTCTATTTTGCAGGTACTTTGAAGTTTAATAATAAAAACGAAGCAATTTACAACTCAATTCATCACTTGGCAACTCTCGGAATGGTCTCGAATACAAGAAGAATACAAGGTTCAAAAGTGTGGCGAAATAAGAATTACTGGGGGGCAGCCCTTCTTTGTTAAGCACCAACCCTGTTATTCCCAACCTCAGAGTAGCGTTAAGGGGCACCCTAAAAAATAGGCCCAATACCTGAAAAACAGGCCCGATTTCTAAAAGCAGGCCCAGTTTCTTTTATCGGTCCAAAAATCAGTTTCAGTTGGTTTCCGTCAGTATAAAAGGGTGTTCACGTACAGAATTCAGGGAGGCCGCACGGAGACGGACAGTTCACGCAGACAGAGCTCAGGAGGAGTTCTTGACGGGAAAAGCTAGGGTTTTGGCGCGATTCTCGAGGCGCCGCGAACAAGGGTTTTTATGCTTTCTCATGCTTTCTTTATATTCTTCTATGGATTTCAATAAAGTTATGAGTAGCTAAATACTTTAATATTGGTTAGGGATGTAGTCGGATATCATAGACATGCTACTTGATTAATTTTGGAGTTATAATTATTCTTTTTTATCATCGTTCTTATTTTACTGTGCGTATGAATGCATGATTGATGTATTGCATTAAGATTGAATATTTATTGATTTAAGTTGCAAATTAAATTAGTCTATATTCATATCTACAACTAGCATTAGGTTTTGAGATACGAAATCGTCGATGAACCTTTTCACAAGTAGTACAGTATAATTCCAATTGCGGTGATAGCTTTTAGGAATTGTATGTAGAATATGACCTTTGTTGAATGAACTGCTCCTGGTAGTTCATTGCATTGATTAGCCTATTTCACAGATATTAATGCTCTTAGAGAATTGGACTCAATTACTCGATGTGTTGAGTTATTCTCTACGTAGTATTCACACATTCATCGTTATGGTGTGTGATGACATTAGGAAATTCCGGAATATTTTCGCGATGATGTATTCTAGGGCTTTTGATGATGAGAGATTAAATAAAAACTCCAAATATTATTCATATGCATGTTATTTGATTGAAGATGAACCCTTAACCAATATTCGCATCTCCTGATTATTTTCTACATTTATTTTCTTTAGTTTTAATTTACTTTTATTGCACCAAACATTCCCCCCCTGGTTACTTAAGAAATCGATAATAAATAACAATCAATCTCTCTCTGTGGATCGAATCTGTTCTTGCCACTATATTATTTTATTTATTTGTGAAGGTTAAGAACTGAATTATATTTGTTGCGGTTCGACAACACATCAGGTATCTCTCCTTCTATAGGGAGAGATTACAATGGGTTACAACTAATATTGATAGCGACCTTCTCTGACACTATTTGTCTTATCTCTCCATCACGTGATCCTCAGCGGTCTTGGGATGGCTTCGCTAGCTTCAGCGATGCTTCCTCTTTGTGGATAAGTATTGCTGACGGTGATCACACTGAGTCAACCAGCAACTCTGACAATAGATCCGTTATGTCCTTCCATAAATGCCCAACTACTTCTCAACTACTCATACGTACAGATTTCGTTCGCCCAGATGAGACTCATTTTGTTCTGCTTTACTCGACATCATCTCGCCGAGTTAGGCCTTATCTTTACTTCCTGTCGCCGACCGTACCCTTAGGTGATTCCGTGCATCTTAATTACTTTTCATCCGTGCAGCTTAGCCATCAGGATTAGTTTAATCGGCGATGGTATTTTCTACACTCACAATGACGTAACTATTGTTCGAGGCACCAGGAGAGAAAGACCTAGGATGAGGCTTCCTAGAGGATATGTTCCTCAGATGGCAGTAGATGAGCTTTCTGTTGATGACGATGATGTTGATATGATGGTAATGAGTTTTTTGCCACTGTATAGGTTCTTTTATTTCCACGGTAATGTTCAGCGAGGGTCTCATTCTTATGTTTTCTTCTTGTAGATGAATCATCCAGGAGACAACGAACCCATGGAGTCCTCGAATGTTGATGACGGGGATCATGAGGTACTTGAGAGGGCTGATAATTCTTCACCCCTTTGTGAGGCGTCGAGTCCCGGCACGGTAAGTGGTTTGCGTCCCTTCTTGTTGTTTTCGCTGAGTGATAAAATTCTAGGGGCATTCCGTCGTACTTCTGACAGTCTCTTTCTTGTGCGTTCCCTCAAATAATTCATGGGTTATCGGCAGCTCCTATTTTGACTCCACGCGGTTACTAACTCCCCTTTTCTCCCCTGTTTTCTTTTCAGTTCATGGAGGGAGTCGGCGGGTTCATGCGCAATGAAATGATGATGACCAAAGACGCTGATGATCTTCGTGTGGTTCCTTCCACTAACGTCATTGTGGATATGCCTGTGGATGACAATGCAGATGTTGAAGTTGTTGACGATGGCGATACTGAGGAGAATGAGGACTCCGACTCCGAGGACACTATTGACGCTGAGATGAGGGCTATTGAGGCTAGGATGAGTGCTCTTTACCTGAATCGTGGTGTTGCGTTTTCCCTTTTGAGCAGAGTCAGAGCTAACCAAGTAGCCGTAGGTGGCTTCGTCATACCGCAAGCGTATCAAGACATGTATACGCGTATCTGGAAGGAGTTCGGGCACATTGCCAGAGAAGGTGCAAATCGTGCTTTGGCAGAAGGCTTCGTTGGAGTTCTGTTGGAGCGGATTGCTGAGATGCGTGAGTACTCCATGCGTGGGGTTGAACCAGAGATATTGCGGGATTGGGAGGATGCTATAGCTGCTGCTGAGTCTGAATCTTTTAATGTGGCTTGGCTCCGGGAACGGTTCGAAAAGCGGTAGTGTTCCAAGGTTCAGGCTGATGCTGTTACAGATGATGTTCTCGCCATGAAAGAAAAGAAGGTTGCTGAATTAAAAGCTAGGTTCGAAGAAGAGCGAGATGCACTTTACAAGATGAGGGATGCCCGTGAGAAAGCTGGGGCTATCATATTGTCTGGTCTTTTCTGAGTGTTTTGGTTTCGTTTCTGGACTCATGGTTTAGGGAAAGTTTTTTTTTTATTATTTACTTGAAAGACAATGAGGGGGTGAGTTTCATTCTTTGACTACATATGATAGATCTATATATATTTTTTTTTATAACTAAGAATTAATCACGGTATGCTTTAATCCATCATTTTTTTATTGTCGTATCCTTGTATCCGTCTCTGACCGAAACCAGCCTGTAATACCCATTTAGTGTAGACCTTACGACTATGTAGGTTCCCTTGGGTCGCTCTCGTCTTCACCGAGCAATCTTCATCACCCATTCCCCTACTTTGAAGTCCCTATTGCTAGTCAACGGGGCTCTAGGCTTGTGGAACTTCCTGCGTAGGAGTGATCCCCGAGAGCGGTCGGTAGGCTTCTCGTTGGTGCCTCCGTCTCCCATGTTCAATTCATTGAATAGTATGCTAAGGGTATCGTGACTAGAGGAAAGGGGTATCCATTTTCTAAAATATTGAGCCGGTTGTGTGATCCACTCGTACATTGTGATAAGAGCTACATCAACCCTTTGTGAGAGTGCAATCCCTGTTGATTCCCCTTCGAAGTCTGTCGAGGCCCCTAACACTCCATGCACAGGTATTGTTGTTATTTGGGGGTCTTCAGGTTGAGTCGAGGCTTCTGGCGGGGTTGTAGTCCCGTTGAGCAGGTTTTGGTTGTTGTTGAACCAAGGATGACCGAGAATCATGTCGTACTCCAAACTTTGTGTGACAACGTAGAGTTCGGCCTCCGTCTGTACTTCGTTCACCTTCACCCGTAAAGTTACTCGTCCATAGGTCACCACTGACCTTCCTTCTGGATCCTCCAACGTCGTCGGAGAATAGGTGACATCGTGTGGTGAGATCCCTGCAGCCTCTAGTGTCATGGCGGAGATGATATTGATTTTCGTTCCTAGGTCCAGCAACTTGTTGGGAAATTCGGTGTCACGCAAACACACAGTGGTGAGAAGTCCCCAACCCTGTCTAGCTAACAATCCTCAGTCATATTTCACCGAAGGTTTGTTTTGAGATGGTGGGTGTGGATCCTTCCTGTATTTCAGTGGCAGTCGCCTCCCTGACACCACGTAGTTAAGTGTCGTAAACATATCTTTGCGTTGGGGCTTCGAGAGGCAAAGAACTTCACATAATTGGTGCATTAGACTTTCCACTCTATGATTCACGGTCTCTTTGTGGACAGTGAAAGTTTGGATGCGCGGAGGCCCTTGATGTAGTTCGTGGGAGCACGCCTTAGCTTTGAGGATACAGTCCCTGAGGATACACCTGAAGCTATAACACTGGGCCGTGGCGTGACCGATTTTCCTATGGTAGTGACAATACCAGGGGTGTTCCATTTCTTCGGTAGTGGGAACTCTTAAAACTTCGGGCAATTCCACGAATTTGTCTCGAACCCAGGAGTCTAGTAGCTCTCTCGCTTCTCTTGTTGAGACATCATTAAGCAAGTCGATTCCCTCTAGTTGTCATCGTGAGCCTTCCTCTGGCGTTGGCGTTACATCCCTCATCGTGCTCGTCGGAGTTGCGTTATGTACCTTGTGCTCAGAAAGACGTTCTTCTGCTTTTCTTTTTCTACTGTTGTCGTCTATCGGGAGCGAGCTCCTAGGCACGAGGGCTTTGTCGGTCTCGTGAAGGTTTCCATATTTTAGCAGTTGAGCTCTTTCCTTCAAGGTAGGCATTATGGTGACTGATCATGATGCTGGTTCCTAAGAGTCTGGAACTAGAGATCCTCCAGGAGAGCTCGATAGAAAACGGTCATGGTACTGGTGCAAACTTCCACCAGTTGTGGCTCTGTTATGTTTGGAGTGCAGCATCCAAGGGCTTGTTCTCTGAATCTCTTTACGTAATTGTCGGGGCATTCACCGGTCTTTTAATGCATTTTGCTCAGATCGGAGAGCGTTACCTTCCCGAAGAGGTATTCCTTGAAGAAAGTGTTGACTAATTCACTCCATGTACGTGTGGCCCTCGGTGTGAGACGAGTGTACCATTGGTAGGCCTCCCCAGCGAGAGACTTTGGAAATTCGTTGAGCCTCAATGTGTGACTGTAACCATACTCTTTCAAGGCTTCTACAAAGCGTGAGACGTGCTCACGTGCGTTGCCAGTTCCGTCATATGTCAGAAAGGAGGAGGCGGTGTAGTCTCGTGGAAGCTTATGGGTTAATGGAGTGAGGATCTGGTGGTGTGGGACCATAATCTTCTCCTGTCGTTTTTGCAGCGAGTTTTCTAAGCTGTTGACTGTAGTGCAAAGTGATTCACCTTTCGTTCGCGCGATGATTCTTTCTACCGCTGGGACGGTAGGAGTATTTGGCAATTTCTCTATAAGGGAATTGAGATAGGTTGCAATTTCCATTAGGGTGACATGTGATGTTCACCTGTTGGTTAGCGAGGATGTCTTGTCGCCGGGACACTTCCTACATACTTAGAGTCGCCAGCGAGTTGTTGCTTTCCCCGTCGTTTGTTTGGGTATTGGCTGATGGTGGGTGATTGCTGCCAGAGCATGTCGCTCTTATAGAGTGTGAGGCTGGGGTATTGATGTGAGGGTTAGGTTTTCCAATATTAGATCATATTCCTAGTTCAGACATCTTAAATGAAGTTTTCTGAAACCGAGAGATTGATCTCCCACTGTGGTCGCGAAATGTTTTTGCCTGAAAAACATATGCACCGTCTCTGGGTACTTTCGTAGTGCTCGAGATCAAAATCGAACAAGACAAGCCTAAACCAAGTCAATGGCCGTTCAAGTCTTGCTTCGGTCACAGAGAGGATAGAGGTTGATCTAGGGAGGGAAACAATGAAAGAAACTTGAGATCAGGTTGAGGATGTGTATTTCTGGGTGTAAGAGTTCAAGATCTCCGTCGTAAGGGTGAATGGAAATCTCCAAGGCTAGAAGTGTATTGAGTTGCTCGGCTATTTGCTCTGAGGTTTTGGAAAGATATTCTGCCCTGGAAGATAGAAGAAGCCTCTATTTGTAGTGTTGAACTCACTCTGATCTCTCGACAAAGAAGGTGGAGGCCGTGGGAGAGTGGAGGAGTGGAGGACGTGGGTTGTGCTATGTAACTACTAGAGTTGTGTAGAACGTGTTCACTCAGCACCACTTTCTCGTAACAGTCCATCATCTCTATCAGTTTCTTTCTAACTGCCGTAGACCGCCAGACAAATACCCCTAAAGTTATCCCCCCGTGTGATGTTTTGATATCTCGTGTAGTATGCATATATTGCATGGTTGTATTGAGTTTAAACAGGGTTGCATGGCCATGGCTCTATGGCCGATGTGATTGTGACGCTAGAAGCACGTGTGGTGGTTGTAAAGCAACAGCCTTGGCCATTGGCCAAGGCTAGAAACTCATGGCGCCATGGCATGGTGACACGGGCCAAGGTCAGGTCTTGTGGCGCCATGCATCATGGCGCCACTATGTTGGATCTATGGCCTTGGCCAGTGGCCAAGGCCAGTTTTGTGGCGCCATGGTTTATGGCGCCATGGCCTAGGGGGCTACGGCCTTGGCTACTGGCCAAGGCCAATTTTCTCGTGGCGTCATGATTACGGCGCCACGGCTTCGAGGCTGAGGCCTTGGTGCTTGACCAAGGCGAATCCTTTCGTGGCGTATTCAGGCTATGCCAGTTTGGCTATGGCGTACTTGTGCACTTGCGCTATGGCGTATTTTAGGTCATGGCGTGCTTATCCATGGTATTAGACCATTCCGTGTTTAGATTCTGGCCCGCCTAAGTGTGTTTAGGCTGTTGTATGCTTCTCAGAGAACTCTAGACAGGCCTAAAGCCGCGATGTTTCTGAGGTTTTCATTGAGACTCAGGTGTCGAGTCGTATTTTAAGAGGAAATCTGTGAGGATGCGTCTCTGTTAACTCTCTACCACAGACTAGTGAGCAATTTAGTTCTGATATCGAGGAATTCGAGGCGATGTCGACATGAAGTAAATTGATGGGTTTATGAGTTGGTGGGGGTTATTTGTACTGCGCTATGATATCATTCTCTCCACCGAGAGTTATAAGAGAGAACTCATAAAGAGTATCCTCAGCTTGCAGAACAGGTTGTATTCTGAGCTATGGAGATGTGCCCGAGTAGGCGATCGCCTTTTGGCAAGGCATAACTGAAGAGCAGTTTTACATCTTTGTCCCTCTTTCATTTTTCACCATCTACACCCGCGTTGATATCTGAAATATCCACCAAACGGCCCGCGAACAATTTCGACTTAAACTACAGGATCAAAAGTTTGAGCACTTGTTCACGTACATGTACGCGTACAAACTCAACTTTTTGGAACTTAGGTGGAAAATCCGAAGTCATTGTTCACGAACCAGTTCGCGAACTGCCTGACTTCAAATTAGGGTTTAAATGGATCCGCTCGAAGTACTTGGGCTGGGACAATTTCCGTACTTTACGTTGTCACGTTCTGAGCTCGCGATAATCCACCATACTCGTTGTAGAGTATAACTCCTTAGATTCACCATTCTCCTACATTGATTTGCAAAGCATTGCAATGGAAAGTGTATTGAATCCATCTCATATGTATCCTTTAATCTTAGTATACTTGTAAAGCATACCAACATAACATAACTCATGGTTATGTAGATAGGAATATATACATATCAATATGCTATAGTAACCACTAAAGTAGCTGACTATATTTCGAAAGATACAATAAGTAGAATAGAAGAAATTCCATAAAGTCACAACTCCTACTAACCTTTTGTCGTTGAAGAATATATGATGTCTTCGTGATAAGTTTCTTCTTCGTCTTCAAGGTCCCAATTCTGAAATCTAAACTTTAGTAGACTAAATCAAGAATTGTGTTTTGACACCTAAAACTGACAACTAGCTTGACATACCAACACTAGTAGGTTTGACCGAATAATGCTCTAACAGAACCAAAGTCAGGTTTAGATGCCAAAACACAATTCTTGATTTAGTCTACTAAAGTCAGGTTTCAGATACGAGAATTAAATTAGGTAGTTGAGAACTTGAAGACGAAGACCAGAGACTACACATTGACATCTTTGCATCTTCATCAAAAAAGGTTAATAGGAGTTGTGACTTATGAACTCTTATTATTCTACTTATTCTATTATTCGAAACATAATCCATGATTTTAGTATTCATAGGTTATTAAGAAGGAATTCTATCGACACGCCATTAAGGTTGTGTTAGTATACTTTTAAGTGTACTACAATTATATGATCATTTTTGGTTAACTTTTTCCGATCTATCAACACTTTGACTTTGGCTGTCGTCATTGACCAAAAGTCAAAGGCGATTTCTCGGTTTCTGGTTCGTCAAATTTGGTGATTCCGCAATTAATTTCAGATGATTCTTCTTGAAATTTTCGTTAGTAATCAAATTCAATGAAAGAAGTTTAATTCTTACCATATTATCTTAAATTTTTTGGAATCTTGGTCGCATTTTTTCTTTTCCAAGAGATTTTTTCAACTGAAAACCCTAAATTTCAAGTTTCTTGAAATCGAGATTTCTTTCAATCTTCAATATGAATTCCTCTGTGGATATTTTTTCTTTGCCTGAATCACCAATGAAAGGTGATTTTTCTTCTGTTATATTGATGAATGAAAGTTTATCCTAATTGGCCGATTAAATCTTCATAAGTTAAATCTGCTGATGCTGTTCGAATGTTGGAAACTCAATGGGTTAATTTTTATGGGTAAAGTTAACTTCATACCATCAGGGAAAGGATACTTCAGTATTCAGTTGTTTAATCTTGAAGATAAACAATATGTGTGGAAAAGTAAGGTATAGCCTGTTGAAGAACATTCTCTTCGCATTAGAGAATGAAGTCCACATTTCAGGCCTGATACTCATAAAATTACTACTACTGCTGTTTGAATGAGGTTTTCGGGCTTAAGTCTTGAATACTGGAAGGAGGAGATTATATTGTCTCTTGGTAAAACAATTGGTAATCCTATTAAGGTTGATGATAATACAATTAACAGAAAGTTAGGATACTATGCTAGTGTGCTTGTTGAAATCGATTTTGCTAAACACATTCCTGACAAGATATGATTTGAATCTAAATTTGGGGGCTTCTATCAACGTATTGAGTTTCCTAGAATGCGTAAATTTTGTTCACATTGCAAAGTAATTGATCATTTGAACACATAATGTAGGTCTAAAGGAAAAGAACAGATGCAATCTGAAGAGAATGTTCACAATGATTTTCAACATGCGAAGAGAAGAAGAAGACCACTAAAACATGTTGTAAAAGAAGAGCATGTTCCTAAAAATAGTGTTCATGAGCAGCAAGAAACTACTCTGGAAAGTGAAAATCATCATACTGCCAGTGGTGAGGGACCAATGTCATTGGTTGTTTTTGTTGGATCTGATAATTCATTTGGTGAGCCAAGTGGGGTTAGTAAAGATTTTGTTCTCACACCTTCTATGAATGAGGGTATCCAATTTTCTGTTAATACTTTTGAAGTACTCCAAACAGTTGAGGAAGATGTATCTGATTCTGAGGATGGGGAAATTAAAGAGGTTAGTACTTCAACTCTTTGAGGTTTATTTACTACTCCACAGCCTGTTAATATTGTAGTAGAAAATTATGTTGAGCACAATCAGAAAAAGGCTATGGTTGAGAGGAAGAAACCACCTGCTAAAACAATTAAGTCTATTTCACCACCTGAGAATGACAATTAAGACAATTTTGATACTAGTGTTCAATAAGGGGAGTTCCACTACCCTTCCAAATCTTCTTTCTAAATGAAGATAATTTTTTGGAATGTCAGAGGCTTGAAGAGAAATAGAGCTAAATACAAATTAAGATCCTTAGTAATAAAACATAATCATATTCTTGTTTGTATTGTTGAGTCAAAATTAGTGTTAATTCAATAAATAATAACAAAATAAGACTGCCTGATATGTATCACCAAGTTGTTCATAATTCTAGTGATGGTAATAAGAGCAACATATGGCTTTTCTGGAATATATCAATTACTCCACCAAAAATAATTTCTAATTCTAAGCAATGCATCACTGTTGAAGTAGGAGGTGTACTTGTCACTAGTGTTCATGTTGATTCTTACACCGTTAATAAAAGAGACTTATGGGAACAGTTGTGTGATATTAGTAATTTGAATCTACCATGGGTGGTTTTTGGTGACTTTAATTGTGTTACTTCAGTTGAAGAAAAAAAGGGTGGTAGATCACCATTGATAATGACAATGAGGGATTTTTCTGACTGCATTGATTACTGTGGTTTACTTCAAGCTCCTAAGAGTGGGTTAAATTTTTCTTGGTCTAATAGGAGGTGTTGTAATAAGAGAATTCTTTGTAACCTTGACAGAGCTTTATATAATATTAAGTGGCTAGATAAATTCAATGGTTGGAATTATTTTGTTGGTACAAGAGGAATATCAGATCATAACCCTTTACTTTGTTCTGATGTTTCAATACCAAGAGCTGTTAATTCACCTTATAGGTTTCAGATAATGTGGATTTCTCATCCAGGTTTCTTACAATTGGTCATTGATTCTTGGTTGGAAGGGTTACATGGGAATCCAATATATATCTTTCTGAATAAACTCAAGAGACTAAAAGTTATCCTCAAAAAATGGGATGAGAGGTTTTTGGTGATATTGGTGTCAAGATGAAGGAAGCTGTGCAGAATGTGATGGATGCTGATCCAACTAACATTGAGCTTCTTGATAAATTGGTGATTGCAAATGGTAAGTATGATATCATTGCCAAACAGTATCATACTTTCCTAAGCCAAAATGCCAGAATTAATTGGATTCAGTATGGGGATGCTAACACTGAATTTTTTCATACAAGCATTCTGTTAAGACAAGCTCAAAATGCCATTGCTGAGTTAGAAGATTCAGCTGGTTCTATTATTACTTCTCCACAAGGTATTTCTGATGTTTTGATATCTCATTTCTCTTCAAAAATTGAAGTCCAACTTGTCACTCTAAATGAAGATTTGTTTGATGCAATACCTCAAGTGATTAATGCGACTGATAATGCTTTAATGAAAGCTTTGCCTTAAGCAAGTTGTGTTTGACTTAAATCCCGATGAAGCTCCAGGTCCAAATGGATATACTGGTATTTTTTTACAAAACTACATGGGATATTATTAAGGATGACCTGATTGCTGTTGTCAGGTATTGTTGGTCCAATCATCTATTCCCTTGTGGTTTAAACTCAAATTTTCTTGTATTACTACCTAAGATGAGAGGAGCTAAAAAGACATCTCAATTCAGACCAACTCGATCGACTCTTTTGTTTTAAGATCTTGACTAAGGTCATCACTACTAGGCTTGGTAGTTTACTTCATAAAATAGTCTCTCCACAACAATGTGCTTTTATAAAAGGTAGATGCATACATGATCAAGTGGTTCATGCTTCTGAATTAGTGAATGGGATGTCAATTAAGAGAAGAGGGGGCAATATTGGGCTTAACTAAGTTGGATAGTTCTCAAGCATATGATACACTTAGTTGGGAATTTCTTATTGAAGCTCTAAAGAGATTTGGTTTCTCTAAATCATTTATAAAATGGATTTACACTCTCTTAAGTACAACTAAGATATCTATAATGGTGAATGGTGAACCAGTTGGGTATTTTGGCGTTGGAAGAGGCTTGAAGCAGGGTGATCCACTATCCCCATATTATTTATGATTGCTGAAAACATTCTTAGCAGGAAACTCAATCAGTTGATTCTTAACAACAAAATTCAGCCAATGGTGATAAGAAAAGGTATCCATCATTCTCATATATTTTTTTCTGATGACATTTACGTATTCTGTAATGGCAATAAAATCAATTTGAGGAATTTGAAAGAATTACTAATGGTATATGAAGCTGCTTCTAGACAAACTGTTAGTGCAGCTAAAAGCAAATTTTTTTGTGGATGGTACTTCTTATTTAAGTAGAAGACAAATAGCTGAATATCTGAATATGGAGTTGGATTTTTTTTCCTGATAAATATCTTGGTATTATGCTTGTACCTGGCCAAATTAAAGCTGAATACCTTTGGTATTCTGTGGATATGTTGCAAAAATACTAGCTAGTTGGGTGGGGAAACTTCTTGCTTTTCAAGCTAGGATTACATTGGTAAACACAGTTCTTTGTAGTATTCCTGTTTATAACATGTCCATTTATAGATGGCATGTGAAAGTTGTTGATGCTTGTGAGAGGATTTTGAGGAAATTTTTGTGGGCTGGAAATTCTGAAGATAAGAAATTAATAACTCTTGTTTGGGATAAGTTTGCTTCCCTAAGAGTGAAGCTGGATTGGGTGTCAGAAAATTTGAAGACATCAACAAATCTTTGTTGTTGAAGCTGTTATGGAGAATGCATAATTTAATAATTTGAAGAATGGGCTTTATTTTTTCTGGCTAAGTTCAAAGATAAGAATCAACAATGGATTACATACTACAAACAATCTTCTACATGGCCTGATATGAAATGGGTTTTACAAGAATTTCAGGAAACAACTACGTGGATTGTGGGTAATGGTACTAACATTTCTTTATGGCATGATTGTTGGATTCTTGAGAAACCTTTAGAAAGTTTATACCTAAATGATCCATTTATACAGCAGCATCCTCAAATGAAAGTCTGTGAATTGATTCAAAATGGGCGATGGTACATACCTGAAAACTTTTTATTATATTTCAATATTTCCGACTTACCTACTATGAAGACAAGGAAGGACTTACTGGTTTGGACTGGTAATCAACATGGTCAGTTTACTGTTAAGATTGCAAAGAATGTTGTCAGGAAAAAGTTACCAGAAAAGAGCTTATATAAGAAGATTTGAAGGAGTTGTGTCCATCCATTGCACCTAATGTTTGGAAGCTGGTAAGCAATGTACTGAGGAAACACTAATGATAAGAGGATTTGCATTTTCTTCCAGATGTTATATTTGCCATAACAACCAGGATTCTATTGAACATATTTATGGGATTGTTCATTCAGTAATCCATTATGGAGCTGGTTATCAAGTATTTTCCAATTCTCAACACCTAATTCCTTTGAAGAAGTGCTGAAATGTTGCAAAGGTAAAAGCCCAGTAATACAAGAAATTTGGATTATAGCTACCTAGTTACAATGGTTGAGATTTGATATGACAAAAATAGATTTTTCTTTGAAAATATAGCTTCTGACATAAATAAGTTCAAACATAAAATACTGCATAGAACTCATGAGAATGAAATCAGACTGAAGGGGAAAATGTGGGGTTCAAATTATGAGATGAGTATATTGAGGATATTTGAAATTGCACCCAAAAAAGTTAAGAACACTAGTCCTATTGCTTGCTTATTCTTCTTACCTGATGAAGACATTCCTTTATTATGTTGTGATGGTGCGTCAAGGGGAAACCCAGGTACTGTTGGATATGGATTTCTAGTACGCAATCACTGTGGTGCATTTGTTATAGCAGAATCTGGTGGATTGGGCATTGCATCTAATTTTGTTGTAGAAATAATGGCTGGTATAAGAGCATTGGAGTGGGCAATAGAAAAGTGTCAATTCAAGGTAATTCTTAAAACTGACTCTAAAGCTGTTGTTACGCCTTCATGAATCATAAATTACCTTGGTGCTTCAAAGCCATATGGAGTGTGATATGCAACAAACTACATTCCATTCATTTCAAACATGTATATGGATTTCTCTGCTGGTAATTCTTAAAACTGACTCTAAAGTTAACTTCTCTGCTGACTATTTTGCGAAAAAAGAAGCCCATTTGAATCGTGGGCAAGTCATAGTATACACTTCACGACCTTCTACTCTACAGAGAATGGAATTTTCTGACATTACCTACTACAGATTTTAGACGATTTTGCTTTATTGTACTCTGTTTCTTGTTCTCTGTTTCTGTTTTTTGGCTCTGGATATGTTGTCCACTTTGGGCTTTAATTAATTTGGTTCTTTAGGCCCGGTTCTTCCGATACTATTGATGTATTACTTTGGTTCATGAGCTTGCTCATGCTTATTAATAATAATAAAAAATAAAAAAAATAAAAAAATAAAATCGATATCTTTTTCCAAGACAATGGTTTGTTCGTAAATAAATGTTCAGAGAACATTGAATCTTGGAGAATACCCGAAAAAAGAGTATACGGATTAAGTTTCAAACCAAAATAGATTTTGGTCCGAAAACTATCTCGATCTCCACATTGCATTTTCGGTTTACATGGAACTTGTTGTGTATTGAAGACTTATGAAGAGTACTCTAGGCTCAGACGTCTGGCAGCCGTGTACTCTAGGCTCAGACGTCTGGCAGCCGTGTCTAGGCTTAGATGTCTGGCAGCCGTGTGTATTCTAGGCTTAGTCGTCTGGCAGTCGTGTTGGGCAGCCGTTGTGTATTGAAGGCTTAGTCGTCTGGCAGCCATGTCTGGCAGACTTGTATGTCAGAAAGTTTCCTAGTATCGCTAGGAGTTTAAGTTGTACAAGGAGGTGTAAATTAGGAAATCAAGGATGCGATATTCTTGGTAAGTACCACCGCCTATGTACCTTGCTAATCAAGCTATGTGAGCCTATAAATAGGCATCGATGTTAAGCCTGTAAAAAGAGATATAAATGATATAGAGAATTGCGTGGTTGAGTGCAAAGGGGTGAGGAACAAGAGATAAGATAGTCTCAAGATTGCTACGGTGTAACCTAGATTTTGCTGGAACTCCCACAAAGGTGTTCTTTGATTGTACTTGGTTCGTTGATAGTGGATTTGAGTTGGTGCGGCTCAAAGTGGAGGTAAGCAATATCATACATGTTGTGTGATATTGAAGAACCACTATAAATCTCTTGTCTTGTGATTTTCTTTGTTTTCTCGCTATTTGTTATCTTGTGTGCTTGGTTTAATTATTATTCATCATAATATCTCAAGATCCAATATTCCACGTTTGTCAGCATCTCTTGAGTAACTGTACCGCGACAGTTTCTCTGTTAAAGAGAGTCTAAATTCCTGATAACTGGTATCAGAGCTCCGGGCTCGATACAATTGTTTGAGAAAACAACGGTTATTGATTTCTCCGGCAACAATTGTGGTGGGAGTTATGGGTGATAATAACGAGAGTATGATAGCAAGGGTTAAAGTTTTTAATGGAAAGAACTTTACATTTTGGAAGTCCCAGATGGAAGATTAACTATACGAGAAAGACCTTGGTGCTCCATTGGATGGATTCAGGGAGACATGAAAGACGATGCATGGTCAGTTCTTGACCGCAAGAGATTACTGATACGAAGACTCTGATGGATACACTAGCAAAGTTGTATTAAAAGTCATCAGCCTCGGGGAAGATTACGTTGTGTGAACAACTATTCAATCTAAAGATGCGAGAAGGCGACGCGATTTCTGCACATCTTGGGAAGTTTAAATCTATAATTTCTCAACTTTCATAAGTTAGCATTAATTTTTATGATGAAGTTAAAGCGCTACGGTTGTTGTCCTCGTTACCTAAAAGTTGGGAGACAGTAACAACAACTATATGCAATTCAGCAGGTAAAGACAAGTTGAAGCTTGAAGATGTGCAACAGAGGTTAATCGTTGAAGAAGAAAGAAGAATAGAGCGAGGCTACAGTTCTAGTTCTTCGAGTTCAGCCTTGAGTATGCATGAGGATGGCAGAGGCAGAAGTTCAAGAAGGAACAAAGACAAATATAGTGATAAGTCTAGAGGAAGGTCTAGGGGGAGATCTCAATCCCGACCTAGAGGTACTGGAGAATGTTGGACATGTAAGAAACAAGGTCACTACAGACGTGAAGAGGTCAATGCAGTTGCAGCTGCAGAACCAGTGAAGGTCCTTGTTGATAACAACAAGGTGATTACGAAAAGTTTTCTATTACTTTTTGAGGACAAGAAAGAGTAGTCCTGGATAATAGACTCGGGAGCTTCGTTTCATGCGATTGGTGATAAGAGCATCATGAGCTCTTACAAGGAAGGGTACCATGGACAGGTATTCTTGGGTGACGGTGTAGCATGTGACATCATTGGAATTAGTAATGTAGTTGTGAAAGTCAATGGTTCGACATGGAAATTGAAGAATGTTCGACATGTTCCTAACTTGAAGAAAAACTTGGTGTCTGTGGGCCAACTATGTGATGATGACTGTGAAGTTACGTTTACAAAACATAACTGGAAAGTGAAGAAAGGGGCTATGGTGTTGGCTCGAGGAGTGAGAGTCGGTACTCTATACCTGACTTCAGATGACTTTACCTTAGCACTGGCTAGTAGAGGGAAAGACACCAACTTATGGCATAGAAGACTTGGGCATATGAGTGAGAAGAACATGAAGATTCTGTGTTCGGGAGGATATCTACCGAAGGTGAAGTCAGTTGAGATGGGTTTTTCTGAAGACTGTGTTCTGGAAAAGCAAAAACGGGTTAGTTTCAACAGAGACAACAGAAGCTTAAGAAGTGCGAGACTTGACTTGGTCTATACTGATGTCTGGGGACCAATATATTGATGTTGCTTCTCATAGTGGTTTCCACTACTATGTCACTTTCATTGATGATCATTCAAGGAAGGTGTGGATTTACTTCATGAAGAATAAGTACGAGGTGCCTGAAGTGTTTCAGAAGTGGAAGGCTTTGGTTGAAACAAAAACTGGTCTGAAGTTGAAGTGTCTAAGGTCAGACAACGGTGGTGAGTATGACAAGAAAGAATTCTTATAGTATTGTGCTACTAATGGAATACGTTTAGAGAGGACGCTTCCAGGGACACCAGAGGAGAATGGAGTAGCAGAACGTATGAATTGGACATTGAATGCAGTGTTAGGTGCATGAGGTTGCAATGTGGGTTGCCTGAGACCTTCTGGGCACATGCAACAGAGGTGGCTGCTTATCTTATTAACAGGACACCGAGTAGTCCATTGGACATGAAGATACGTACCAGAAGAAGTTTGGAGCGGAAAGAAGGTAAATCTTTCTTACTTAAAGGTTTTTTGTTTTGTTGGTTATGTTCATCTTAGTCCCACTGAGAGGTCTAAGATAGGTGCCCAAGCAAAGAAGTGTATATTCATTGGTTATGGAGGTGACGCTTTTGGATATAAATTTTGGGACTATGATAGGCACAAAGTTATCAGAAGCATGAATGTTACTTTCAATGAGAATGGAATTATACAAGGACAGGAATGCAACACAAGCTGAAGATGTCGATAAAGACTTGTATATTGACATTGATGATGTTTCTGTAAGTAGTGAGGAACAAGAAGAGCATGATGGTGCTGATGGCATTGAAGAGCCAGTAATACAAGATGTACAAGAAGAAGGGACTTCGAATGCAGTGAGAGTTACTTCTACAGTTCCACAAGAAGTACGAAGATCGTCAAGACCTCCGAAGCCAAACCGTAAGTACTTAAACCATCTATTGCTTACAGATGGTGGTGAGCCTGAAGATATTAAAGAAGTACTAGCTGATATAGACTCAAGCTAGTGGAAATTTGCTATGGGTGATGAGATGAACTCCCATGAGGAGAACGACACATGGGTGATGGCCAAACTACCAAAAGGTAAGAAGGCATTACACAACAAGTGGGTTTATCGAAAGAAAATTGAAGCAAATGAAGAAATTCACTATAAAGCGAGATTAATTGTAAAAGGATTTCGGCAGAAACCAGGTGTTGATTACGACGAGATATTTTCTCCAGTTGCGAAGATGACTACTATCAGAGTAGTGTTAAGCCTAGTGGCTTCTGAAGATCTCTACCTTGAACAGTTGGATGTAAAGACAGCTTTTCTTCATGGTGACCTAGATGAAGAAATTTACATGAAGCAGCCAGAAGGATTCATAGTAAAGGGTAAGGAAGAGATGGTATGCAAACTGAAAAAGAGTTTGTATAGTTTGAAACAAGCCCCGAGACAGTGGTACAAGAAGTTTGATAACTTCATGCATAGGTGTGTTTAGTCACGGTGTAATGCAGATCATTGTTGTTATTTCAAGAGGTATAATTCTGACTACATCATTTTATTACTATATGTGGATGATATGTTGGTAGCTGGGACATCTCTTTAGACGATTGAGGACCTTAAGAAACAGTTAACAAGTGAATTTGCTATGAAAGATCTTGGTGAAGCAAGACAGATTCTTGGTATGAAAATCATAAGGGACAAAGCTACGAGAACAATTATGCTTAGTGAAGCTGATTATATTGAACGAGTACTGAAGAGGTTCAATATGGAGAATGCCTAGCCAGTCAGTTCTCCACTTGGAAGTCAGATCCGTCTTTCAAGATTGCAGTGTACTAATACAGAGGAAGAAAAGAAGTACATGGTTGATGTACCATATTCTTCGGCTATTGGGAGTCTAATGTATGTTATGGTGTGCACGAGACTAGATATTGCACATGCAGTAGGAGTAGTGAGTAGATATGCAAGCAACCCAGGCAAAAACATTGGGAGGCGGTGAAGTGGATACTCAGATATCTGAGAGGTAACACAAACGTACCATTATGTTATGGAAGATGTGGTTCTACCTTGAAGGGGTATGTTGATGCAGACTTCGCAGGTAATGTAGACATCATGCGACGTACGACCGGTTATATTTTTATACTATGGGGTCTGCTGCAGTGAGTTGGAACTCACAGTTACAGAAGTTGGTGACATTGTCCACTACGGAAGCTGAGTACGTCGCAGTGACATAAGCGAGCAAGGAGATGATATAGTTACGTGGTTTACTAGCTGAGTTGGGCAAGGAACAAAGAGATATTGTTTTGTATAGCGACAATCAAAGTGCTATACATCTAGCCAAGAACTCAGTCTATCATGCTATGACAAAACATATAGATATTCGTTATCATTTTATTCGAGATCTCTTAGAAGAAGGAGAATTG
This sequence comes from Papaver nudicaule, assembly GCA_023529015.1. Taxonomy (NCBI): domain Eukaryota; kingdom Viridiplantae; phylum Streptophyta; class Magnoliopsida; order Ranunculales; family Papaveraceae; genus Papaver; species Papaver nudicaule. The sequence continues at coordinate 47,498 of JAJJMA010310490.1, forward strand.
AAGCTCGAGAAGATTCTTGGTTTGAAGAATCCAGCAGATATGTTTACCAAGGGAGTTACATCAGACAAGCTAAAGTTCTGCAAGGCTTTAGTTGGTCTCTCAGAATGAGAATCTGGGAAGGGAGCTGCATCGACAAGAAGAAAGTCGTTTAGCACCGACAAGTCCAAGTTGTGAAGATAATCAAGGCAAGGAAGTAACTCAATAAGTCTCCAAAGTGGGAGATTGTTGTGTATTGAAGACTTATGAAGAGTACTCTAGGCTCAGACGTCTGGCAGCCGTGTGCTCCAGTCTCAGACGTCTGGCAGCCGTGTCTAGGCTTAGACGTCTGGCAGCCGTGTGTATTCTAGGCTTAGTCGTCTGGCAGCCGTGTTTGGCAGCCGTTGTGTATTGACGGCTTAGTCGTCTGGCAGCCTCGTCTGGCAGACTTGTATGTCAGAAAGTTTCCAAGTATAGCTAGGAGTTTAAGTTGTACAAGGAGGTGTAAATTAGGAAATTAAGGATGCCTATGTACCTTGTTAATCAAGCTATGTGAGCCTATAAATAGGCATCGATGTTAAGCCTGTAAAAATAGATATAGACGATATAGATAATTGCATGGTTGAGTGCAAAGGGGTGAGGAGCAAGAGATAAGATAGTCTCAAGATTGCTACGGTGTAACCTAGATTTTACTGGAACTCCCACACAGGTGTTCTTTGATTGTACTTGATTCGTTGATAGTGGATTTGAGTTGGTGCGGCTCAAAGTGGAGGTAAGCAATATTATACACGTTGTGTGATATTGAAGAACCACTATAAATCTCTTGTCTTGTAATTTTTCTTTGTTTTCTCGCTATTTGTTATCTTGTGTGCTTGGTTTAATTATTATTCATCATAATATCTCAAGATCCAATATTCCATATTTGTCAGCATCTCTTGAGTAATTGTACCGCGGCAGTTCTCTGTTAAAGAGAGACTAAATTCCCGGACAGAACTCTGCTCATTTCATGTGGTACTATCTCTAACTATTATCGTACCACACACTCCAACAATTGTTCGAGGAAGAAAATTAAGCCTAATGAAAAACGATATAAGCAGATGTCACTGTAGTACAGTGGTAAATTTGCTGGGTGGTGAAACCAGTGACCCGAGTTCGAAACTCGGCTGCATCGGGGTGGGGGATTTTTCTTTATTTCTTTGCCTAGCTAACTGGGCTTGTAGGTAGTGGACTTCGGTCCAACTTTAATATAACCTTTCAAAATTTTTTTAAAAAAACGATATAATTAGGTTCCCACTAGAAGACCTTCCTAGGTTCAGGATTGGTTTTGTTTCTAATATACCCCCGGTATCATGAATTTAATACATGGATAAGTAACAACGATAAGATCCTATAGATATCCAATTTGGCGCCAAAACCTAATGATAGCACCCCAAAAGCATAAGTCGTCTACTTTGTACATCTTGAGGCTGTTTACTATGGAGGAAAAAATACAGTGAAAGCGACAGAAAACCGTGGTGTAAACTCCACTCTCTCTCCTCTTCCCTCACACCCACTGTGAAAGCGCAGTGCCCCTCCCGGAACTGGGAGGAAAGCGAGGAAGCGAGTATCGCTCAAAAAGCGAGGGAGCTTTCCTCGCTTGCACTTTAGCGAGATACACTATCTCGCTCTACGGAAAGCGAGTTTGACCTTTTTTTCCCTTCAAGTATTTGATCACCACAGATCTGAGCTATACTTCCCTGTAAAATTGGCCACAAAATCAACTGCAATTCGAACCCAAATTCAACAGTAATCAAATCTTTATTCTCATCGCACAACCCAAATTCAATATCGCTGTAACTCCATACTCTTGAAGCTGCAAATCTGACGATGAAATCAATGAAATTAACGGTTTCCTTCATAACTCTTACTGAAACAACATTAACAGTTCTAACAGGAGGAATTGAATCAAGTAAGGAAGTTTCACCTTCAGAAATCTCAAGCCAGAGATTATGAACGTTCTTAGTACCAGGTTTAATACCCCAAGAAGCAAAAGAATCGGAAGGTAAACGTGATTTAAGCCAATTAGAAAGAGAATTAGGAGATGAAAAGGAAGAAGGATTTGGTTTCGGTTGAGACATGATTGAATTTTTCAGGAAAACTCGACGTGGGTTTTGTGGGAAATTGAAATTTAAGGTATTGAAAGAGAGAGACAGAGGTTTTAATGAAGCAGCAGAAGAAGAAAAAAGGAAGAGAAGAGAAACAGCAGTGAAGAGAAGATCAGGTAAGGAAGAATTGGTTTTTGATGAAAATTGAGATGTTGAATTTTGGAATTACTAGGGTTTTTGATCGGAGGAATTTGCCGAGACATTAATTATACGAGTTCTTTTCTCTGGTAATGAAATTTAGTTGTTGATGTTGGTGGTTCCGTTCTTGTATGTTGTGTTCCATTCAAAACGATCAGAAGAAGAAGATTGAGGGAAATCTGAATTATGGGGTTGAATTTGGATTTGCTTGGGGACGTGTGGTTAAAGACCGATAAAAGAGAGTGAAAGCTATCTCGTGTTGACCGCAGTTGACCGGTCAAGCGATATACTCTATATCGCTCAGGTGAAAGCGATATAGCTTTCCTCGCTGAGCGATATAGCTTCCCTCGCTCCAAGGGTTCCTCCATAGTAAACAGGCGTCCGGGAGGGGCTGTGAAAAAACACTGTTGGGATGATTTCTCTCACATCCATAGTAAACAGCCTGAGAATATGGTCGGTCCTCTAGAGTAGCTTTTGGTTTTGGTATTGGTATTTTTGCTAATTTTATATTGTTAAAGAAGTTAAAAATTTTTTTTGGATTAATTGATTTAATTCAGTTAATGAATTTCCCTAGTTTGCAAAAGATTTATATCTGTTTAGTTTTCAATTGTAATTCCATAATTAGTTTATTGAGTCGGACATATCGCGTTGTACTCTTTTCCTTAAAGGTTTTAACCAAGGTTTTTAACGAGGCAACATATGCGAGTCCAACATCGTATTCTTCTAGAGATTACGGTGGTTTAGCGAGTCCAACACCGTTTTCTTCCACAGATTTCGGTGTTTTAGTTTTTCTTTTTCCTTTTCTTTGGTCTTCTCAAGCAGAGATTACCAAATTTATGTACCCTTTATTTTGATTAATCTAAGGTTTTCTTATCAAAAAAAAAAAGATTTAATTCAGTTCTTTTTCACACAAATAAAAAAATGTTTAGGCCGTCAACGGTCTTCCCGACAGCTTTTAAACCGCAGTTTGCTTTGGCAGGAATTTGATTTTCCTTTAATATTTTCACTGTTTGAAAATTTATTTTCTTTGTTTAATATTTTTTCAAGTCTATACTCTGTAATAAGAGAATTTAGGGATTTGAACAATTTTTCAAGTCTATACTCTGTAATAGGTGATTTGACAAACCTGTTTACATTGCAGTAATTTTTGTTTTTTACAGCACTGTGTGAATAGGGTAAGATTGACAATCTGATTCGAGTCTCAGAGGTTACAACCCGATTTTATCTCATTTTTCTTGCTTTCTCTCTCTCTCTCTCTCTTAAGAGTGTAGTCTGATTTCTCTCTCTTCCAAAAAGCCTCCCTGATGATCTTTTTAGAGCCCTATTTAGAGAGACTCCCTTTCACTCCTTGGTTGCCACGTGTCCTCTTAGTCACTTATTAACATAATTGCCATTCTTTATCTCTTAAACACCCAAGATGCCTAAACCCAAGCCCAGTTAGATAAGCTTAACATAGTATGTGTCAAGCCCCTTAGGCCCTAATGGACTTGGGGTATCCACACACTGCTTAGAGTTGACTGGATTTGCGTCGACGATCGTGTACATTACCCCTAACACAATTTTTAATTTATGTAACTCTTGCCTTGATTTAGCACCTCCAGGCACTGGATTTGTTTAACAAGTTAAAAGGACGTTTTTACATCACTACCCTTGTCTGTTCCCTAACTATATACAAAGGATTTTTTTTCTCCAACCCTCACTGAAAATAGGAACATTTAGGGGTGCACGGGTTGGGTTGGGTTGGGTTGGGTTTGGTACTCACCCGCAACCAACCCACCGAAGGTGGGTGACAAAAATTAGCTGCCGCATCCAACCCAAGCTACATTGGGTCGGTTTCACCCGACCCAACATTCGGCGGGTTGGGTGTGGGTTGGGTGCGGGTTAATTCATTCTTTTTGAAATTTTAATTTTACCTTAATTTTTTGGTAAAATTGGGCATGACCTTACTGTTTTTTTTGCTTCCTCGCCATCTAATAAACATTCCAAGTTTTAAGTTTAAACAAACATTCAATCAACGTAAAAATAAAGTTCAAGATGACAACAATATCCAAAGTTTTACAACAAAAATAAGCTCAAGTCTGAAACTGAAATGCAATAGCTAATAAGTTTTAAAGTTAAAAAGTCTAAATGATGATGGAAGAAGCGGCACCGTCTGCCCAGTTGAGTTTTTCAGTTGTTCTTCCTTCAGAGTTTAGACGAGAGAAGAGAAAAAATCAAGAGTGGTGGCTGACCGAGTTAGAGGTTAGGTTTGTGAATATATGTGAATGATTTAACGTCTGAGATGAAGATCTAATCTAGTATTCACGGCTCAGATTAAAACTCGGCGGGTAGGTGGGTTGAATTGGTTAGGTGAAGGACTAAACCCGTAGTCGACCCAACATATGGTGGGTATTAGAAACGCTGACCCATAATCGATCCGCGCTTCGACGGATTGGGTCAGGTGCGGTTCAAAACCGTCGGGTGTGGGTAAAACTGTCGGGTTGGGTTGGTTTGTGCAGCCCTAGGAACATGTCTCATTTCAAATTTTAAATAAATTAATAATAAATATTCAAATATTTTTATTATTTTACCAAGTATTAGTTTATGGAGTATTATTCTTGTGAAAAAATGTTTTATAGACATCCAAATGAAAACCAAAAACCTTTAAAAAATAAAAAAAAATCAACTCTCACACATGCACATCCATCTCTACGATGAGCACTCACACTGGATTGCACGTACACACCAATTTTAGTCACGTGTCTGCGTCGTACTCTTTGTCCGATGCTTGGATGCGCGAGTCTCCGCGTTAGACATATCAATGACATCGCATACATCTGTCATACATGATTTTAGTATATATGTGTGTTATCAATGCAAAAAATTTCAATCCGTGCATTATTGTACAAATATACATGCTTATTCATTTATAATATTTTGATTTATTAACAATTTAATAATGTTATTGAGACGTCACATACATACTAACCGTATTTTAGTATGAAATATCATTGATTTAATAACGTGTCCGCGTCTGGTTCGTTTTGACAAATTGTCGTGTCTGCTTCCGCACCACGTCGTGTCCGCGTCAGTGTAATCCAACCCACACTTATTTCACCCACACTCAAAAGAAAAAAAATCACACTTATTTTAGGATGACGGACCCTACTATAATATGAGTCGTATTTTTGAGATTTTGGCTAACCTTGTTATATTGTGAAAGAAAAACTATGGAATATTTAGATTTTTGTCTCGTTTTGTTAATTAAAATCTTTGAGATTTACTATCATGATTATGGTTTATGTATAAATATAAATTTACTTAAGATTTTAGAATATTACAAAAAAAAAATGATTAATATGAACAAATATCTTTTCATTAAAATTTTGTTTAATGTCATTATTTTGAAAATAAAATCTCATAGAAAATTATACTGAACAGAAAACTGACGGCGGATTTGTCAATATTAATTGTGGCATAAAATATTCCAAATGTACATGCACCATGTGCATGAACCAGAAAAAAGAAGTGTACGGTGTTACAGAGAATTTTCCCGTAATCCCTGGTTAAAACATAATTATAAAGAAATACTCTTCGATAATTCATATTTCCTGAATAAGATTTATTTATTTGATAAAGGTAAAAGAGAAAGAAGTAATTAAAAAATAAATTCATTAAAATCAAAATCTTAGAGAATTAATAAAATACACTCCAAGTCTCCCATGAAAAAGAAATATACCTCTGTTCTAACAACCGTGCTCGGGTGCACGCGGATGGAATGCACGCTAAGCGAGCACTGTGAACAGTGCCAATTGGGGCAGGAAAAAGGCGGCCCCAGATTAGGAGGGGGGCCCCAATTAGCTTGGGGAGGCCCCAATTAGTACTGTTCACAGTGATCGCGCCCTGCGCGATCACTTAGCGTGCATTCCATCATTTTTCCTGTTCTAAGTTGAAAGCCTAAACCAAGGGTAGATTAGTCATTTTAAAATAGGCATATTATTTTTCTATAAGCTAATCTCATTTCTTCACTACTAACAAAACACCCACCAGTAGTAAATATTGAGCAGTTTTTATGAGAATTCTCCATTTTCAGATGAAAAACAGATTTTAATCTCTGTTTCTTCTGGCGCCATTTTCAGAGTATTCTCTCATTTGAAAACTGAATATTATTCTCTCCTTCTTTCCCTTCTTCTTTCTCACTTGTTCATAATTATCAATCTCTCTATTTAATTAAAAGATTTTCTCATTCTCCATACCTTCTTATTTCTCTTTCTCTGGATTTCTGCATGGAAGGGAGAGAGAGCACAGTCTCAGGGTCATCACCAGCTTCTGAAACTGAATCACCAGTAAGTGGTGAAGGAGGATTTGTAGTACCACCACTAGTAATGGACATGGCTGTGAACATGAGTATGGAAAACACCATGGCAAGTAACAACGGAGGAGGAGGAGGAGGAATGGAAAATATTTCATTAGAGAGGAAAAAAAGAGGGAGACCCAGAAAGTACAGCTCAGATGGAATTTTGACTAATGCATTTTCAATTTCATCATCTTCTCCCAGCAACTTCTTTTCACCAGTTAATCTTACTCCTCCTGCTGGTGCTTCCAATAATCACTCTGTCGATAAAAGGGGTAGAGGTAGACCACCTGGTTCCGGTAATCGACAAATTCTTGCTTCTCTAGGTAACCAGATTTATTTAATTTTATTTCATAATTTCTTTTTAATTTTATTTTTAGCTTATATTTTGCCTCTCTAGGAAAACAGGGGATTTTTATTCTTAAAATTTAAAAATAATCTATTTCATTTTGTAAAACCAAATCAAATGGTAAAAAATTTATCTTTCAGTTTTGACATGTGCTTTGTAATTTTGCGAAGGTGACTGGGTAACTAATTCTGCCGGGGCAAACTTCACTCCACATGTGGTTAATGTCAATACAGGAGAGGTAAAACTTTTTTCTTGAGTTTCACTAGTGAAGGCTGGAAGAGGATTTTAAAGTGACCTTCACCTGATCTTGTCGGTGTGTTTGTCTTTCTGTTTTAGGATGTTGCTGGAAAGATATTTGCGTTTTCGCAACAGAGTCCTCGGGCAATTTGCATTCTCTCAGCAAATGGAGCTGTTTCCAATGTTACCATTCGCCAGCCATGTACCTCTGGTGGTATGTTGACATATGAGGTATATATAATGATCATAATCTTCTTGGGAATTCATTTAATTGAAGTGCATGTACTGAGTTATCTTATCCTTAAAATCTCTTAATCTCTATTATTTACTGCAACAATGCACTTGGATTCTCTATGTCCATTATTGCATCTCTACTATGAATGTGATGTGAAGGCCTAAATATGTGGTTTAGTTGCACAATTTAGGTAGACAACAACATTTTGGAAGGACAAGTAGTAACTTTGACCCTTCTCTTATGATGCAGGGTCGTTTCGAAATACTATCTTTATGTGGGTCCTTCTCGTTCGTTGATGAAGCTGTTGGATTACGTGCTAGAACTGGTGGGTTGAGTGTCTCGCTGGCTGGTGCTGATGGCCGTGTTATTGGTGGAGGGGTTGCTGGTTTGTTAACCGCTGCTAGCCCCATCCAGGTAAGTCATCCTTGCTGTAACTGAATTACAACGATTCCTATTGATAACGATGCTTCCTGAAGTATGGACTTTGGGATGCATATAACATTTTACCGTGCTCCTTGAAGAATGGCCTATGGATGTATCATGGGCTACTTGTAGGAAAAACCAATTAATATCTTCCACAAACAAGAATGTATGTTCACTTTGAACCGTAGTATGGATCTTTCCAGACGATACAGAATACTGGTGAACAACGGAAATGCTAAGTATTGACAGGTTTAATTTACAGCATGATAGATTTACAAACAAGTCGATAAACAAACAAATGGTTACTTTTTTAAAATGTACAGTCCTACTTCTAACTCTTATCCCCTAGCAAAGTAGAAATGTCGACCCCTTTTTGGGGGTTAAACCTTTACAATTTACAAGAATACTACCTCTCTAGATTGATAACACATCTCTCCACTGTAACCCCAAATTTGACCTGGCATGACGACGCTCCAATCTTTCTACTTACTACGATCCATGACACTTGGCAATCTAGTATGCTCCAAGCGTCATGGCTAGTTTTGGGGTATCTACAGTTATGTTATCAGATAAAGTTTGAGTTTTGTTCTAAAGAATAAGTTTAAAAGAAGCAACGAGTTATGAGCATACAATGTTTTTTTTCCTCTATACAATCACATACCTGAAATACTGCTGCTTACCAGGTTGTGCTGGGAAGTTTTATGCAACCAATTCCCGGTGGTGTTCAAAAAAGGAAGCGCTACCGCGCACCTTCACCATTGGCGTCTAAAGTGGCAGCTCCTTCAGATGTAATTACAACTGCAAAACCCATCTCTCAAGCAGTACCGAATGATCATCTTCACACCAACATTGCTTCACCAACATCTACATTGCCAGAACAAAACCAAGGGGAAGTCGAAAATATTATGAGCAACAATCATAAACTTTTTAACTCCAATCCCTTGCAAAATGCTTGTATTCTGGAAACAAGCTCTCCATCCAATTCAGATGCAAGACCATCTCCTGACATTAATGTGAGCTTGGCCGATGAACAGTCATAGTAAGGTAAACAACTTAGTTTGCATTTGCATTTCGTACATTTTATCTCGTTGAACATTACCAACATTTTTGAGCTGCTATTCTGTGGCAGGGTTTGAGTCAAGATAATACTGTAGACGAAACGGCTATCTAGTTGATATTCGGTTGGTGTATTGCACATATGCTTCCGCTGCTTATATATGATGAACATGGGCATAAGCTGTGTTGTTGTTAAAGTTTTGCTGGTTTTTATATGCATAGTGTTTTCTTTAGGGAGAAAAGTTTATCAGAAAAAATAGTGTTTTTAGTCGCAACAAAAATTTCAAGGTGCCTAAATATTAGGTTTATCAGAGATTTTCTTGGAGATCAGTGAGTACATTTATAAATTTGAATTATAAGGATCTTTTGTGCACCAACATTTGTTGGTTATTTGAAAGTTTTTAACAATCTGATTTTGAAGATGGCGGATTCGTTCACAAGGTCCTACGCACTCATATTCTCCATTTCTGGTACCTCAGCGTTGCAGACCTTCACCTTGGTGTGTGTTTTTTTGTCCAAAATGCACTAGGTGACAGGGAAATGTCT